>JAQGAK010005139.1:0-10752 GCA_034696945.1 Lipothrix lubbocki | reverse complement strand
CAGATGATGAAAGTCCACTTTTACTCGTCATCCACTTATTCGCTATTGGAACCTCTGCATACTGTTGTACTCCTTTATTCACTCACTCGCATGCTTAAACATATAGATACAGCCGCAACAAGTGCTTCCAGACTGTATCTCTCTATATATATTTCTATATAAAACACATATAAGTTTTTTACACATTTTCTCATCTATATACATAACAAATGTCCACTATAGTGTACACAGTCATGCATTTTATATGTAAAAAATATTTTGCAGATAGACCTACACATAGGTATTCGTCATAACTGACGCAAAGCGTACAGTGTAATCTATTATGTGGATATATATTTATATATAAGGCTACACAAAGATGATGAGGATGGCAAAAACATTTTTACAGATAGACCAGTAACTACTTCTCCACGATCAGGACGGCCGCCACACATACCGCCGCGGAGCCGCCAATGTATTAGTTCTTATAGTAGTGGAATCATTGTACACTTATTCTTTCCTATTGTTGATCTTCATTTGTTCAGGGTCTGTTCATGTAAAATTGGACAACGTTTTTCAGCTATTTTGTATTCACTATATGGATTTACTATACAATAGTTTGGTATTTTTGGTTTAAATGTGACGAATTTAATGGATGAAATCGTCAAACGGTTTTTATCGCTTTTTCGTTGGATTTAATGGATAAAATGAAATCTGGGCACAGTCGATATAAACGTATGTTCTAGTATTTCGAAGCTTGAATGTAAAAGATAAATGCAAAACTCTACACTCTTACTATTGGAACCCAAAATGAGGACAATCTTATAATAATATTATTAAATCTTACAAATAATTAGTTTCTTAGCCTGCACCCCGCCCGTCCTACATGATCAGCCCTTGGAAGTACTTTTACTAATGTGTACTAATGTTACTAATGTCCACAACATTATAAAACGAGGTATAATTACATTATGTTATATCCTCCGTAATATATATTTAAAGCCGTATGTGTATTTCCAAAGCTTAAAAGTTAAAAGGTTATGCCTATGCGAGGAAAGCTACTAATGCGAGAACTCAAGGCCCCTTTTAGAAATTGTACGATTAATCCTAATCATACTTTACAATAACACTTGACTCGTCGTCTCGTTCTCCCGCTTGAATCTATACGCACAGATTCATTTCTCATCTCGAGTGTACATAGGTATATACATTTTATGTATGTGTGAGTCTCCTCCGTTTGTGTGTTTAAAGGAGGAACAAGAGCAATTAGAATACCTGTTGGCTGACTCTGTCGACCGTTCCGGCCACCACCAGCACGACGGTGCTCATCATACCAAGTACTTACGATTAATACTGCCTTCACTATGTATATAACTACTCATCATCTCTTCTCATTCAATTCTCATCTCGCGGATGAGCATTCCACAGGTTGGTCACGTTGCCCCAGTGATGCACAATTGCAATGGAAATGTTTAGGGAGTTTAGTATGAAATTATATGGGCGTACTTATAAAGATTGTTTTTTTCTTCTCGGCGACGGGGCAATGCAATGGGAAGATTCCGGAGCATAAAGAATAAGATTCTGTTAAATAAAAAATAAATAAATAATACAATAGGTAGAAAATAAAAAATAAGAATAAATTAAATTTAAAAACAATTAAATAGTAAACATACAAAATATAATAATTTATTACCTATCGGACATGAACACAACAAATATTGAAATATATTAAATAAAATATATTTTGAATCTTACATATTTGTGTTTTATTCATCTAGGTAAGTAGGTATCTTTATGAATTATTAAGAATGATTCTCACAAGGGGTGACTCAATTATTATCGACACGACACAATAAATTTGATTAATTTTATATATTGTACCTATATAGCTTCTTAGGCGTTAGTGTTACCTGCTTTTGCACGGTACGATGAGCTGTTACTTCCATGTACTAAAATTACACTACTACCACTACGTTTTTATGTCACTTCAAATCTGTGTAGGAGCGGACCGCAAGGATACAAATGTTGCTCTTTCTTAATTTTATGAGACGGGAGTGACGGACTGTAAAACAAGTGAGACAATAAAAACGATAAGAATACACACATAAATTTAGGTAATACAGATCGAGAATGAGGATATAGCCTTGATAAGGATGTCAACTTTTCGCACTTCGTTAAAAATTGCACTCTCCTTTTATCCAGCTTAGTACGTGATTTTTTCCAGTGATTGTTTCATTGTTGTTGCAAAATTCTCCACTCGCTTCGTAGAGAAACGGAGAAAATATTTATATTCTTATTGTATTTATATTGATCGCTTTTGTATTTATTTTAAATTTGTTTTATTTTGTATTAATTCTGTATTTATTGTTTCACCTGTACGGTTTTAATTTGATTACGCTTCTTTAAATTAAATTCTGTTTGTAAAATAACAGTGAATGTGTAAATACCAAGCGTTTCATTAAAAACCGTAATAGCTTTAGAAAAGCATCAGCAAGTAACGCATTGATCAACGTTCGGTCACGTTGTTCACGATAACGTTTTAATAGTTTTACATTTGGGGGGAAGGAAAAGCAGAAAAAGTTTATGAGGGCTATTTGTACTGTAATTATTGGTGTAGTTGTGTGTCAGTCAGTAAATAAGGCTTATCAAAAGGAGGATCATTTAACATCTTTATGGTCAATGGCTTCTTATTGCATCAAGGGGAAGAGTGGATTGTGTGAAAATGCGACTTGGATAACCGGATAGAGCCTATATATAAGTACTTCTTATTCTGTATATCTCATCATATAGTACATCCCAGTATATACTATATATGTACATACCATATTAAAATTATGTTGACAGGGACGAGCGACAAGATTTTCTTAAAATAGCCAGGATATTTTCATTATTACTTACCACAGGATATTTTCTCAGGCTCATTAAATCCAACAGAGGTTGTGTTGTAAGTTGTTTAATACAGCAGGGTGGGAAGGTTTATCGTGTAGCCACATTTTTACGTTGAGCCTCAAAAATACAAAATGTATACGATTTGAGCCTGTATTGTATTCTGTATGTACTTTTAACTACAGCCTAAAGAAACAACAGGGACAAGAGCCTATTTGTCTAGAAGAGTCGGATATTTTTTAATAGTGATATGAGGTTCAGGTCACAATCCCTGCAGGCACGTGCATTCCCTATTGCCGGGAGCAGGCAATAAGTGTGACAGGCTGAGTCCCACGGGAAAGTTATATTCAAGGAACGGCGTGTACAGCAATAACGACAACGATGAGTTCACAGTTCACATAAGAAAAGTACACTAAATAAGTACCTCGATTTTTGGAGGCTTGAGCCCTCCGAAGTCCCGAAACTACCTTTGTACATGCAATAGTATAATGTTTATACATTTACGAAGGCTGGATGTTGATATACGTTTCCATGAGTGTTGCATGTACATATGTACATTTGTGTATACAGAGTAATGTATTAGTATAGAAAAAATATACATATCAAAATATATACAGCAACATCCAGAAAATATTTTATGGTAATCGTTTAAATAAGGTATCAAGTCTCTTGTACCTTTCTTTCTTTCTTCCTTTACCTTACACCACACATAACAAACTCTAAGTTTAGAGAGGGGCAAAAACCTGTTCCAACCTCACACTCACTACGACTACAACAATATTAAAGTATACGAACCCAAAGTATAATACAGTTTCCTCAAAAATCCTGAACGCAATAGCAACAAGTGTCTTCCCGCACTCACGTAATGCATAAATTATGTGTCCGAACGACCTGGAAAATTGTAAAGCGTTTTTTTTAAATGACGGAACTAATACTGCTATGTTGCATATGTATTATACATACTTATGCAAGTACTATTTTTAAGTAGTACAATTTAAACAGGGAAACTGGCATGATACCGCAATGTTTAGGGAGAAATTCATAGTTTAGTTACTACAATAGTACCTTGTATAGTTACTTTAGCAGCTATTTAAGCTCACTATCATATATGATAAAAGTAGTTTTGCGAAAAAATATATTAATTTAATTAAAAAAATAATCCTTACAAATAACAAAGTAGAACAGATAACTTTTCCCAACGAACAATTCTAGTAGCATTACTTTAATTTTCGATTACCTTTTAAATTAATATACCTATAAGTACATTGCGATACACAGGTCATCCATACAGTTCGTTGCAAGTTTCATCCTTCATGACACAACCAAATGAATTATTAATGCCATGATACTTACATATGAATGTACTTTTATGTATATTTTATATTGTGATTATCATCTCAGATCAACTACTTAACAAAGATGAAAAAGCAAATATAAATATCGGCAAAGTTGCTAAAAAGCAAATAAGAATTACTACGGTACTACAAGATATTTCACAAATATTCCTAATGCAAAACTGACTATGTCGCTTCAAAGCTTGGCCTACGTGTTTACATTGTCATATAACGCATTTATATAAGTACAGAAAGCGAAATTCCGCTGCTGCTGGAAAACCACTGCTAAGCCTTGAAAATATTCATGTCACGTACCGCTTATGTCTTTGCATATGGTAAATAAACGGGATAGGCGCTTTTGCATTTCAAACGTTGAAACTAATTTTCGGAAATTGGGGTAATTCTTGCATTTAGCAAGTATGGAGATATCGTTATAATTGCTTCTTCAACGACAATAAACATTTTTATTGACGTTACAAAGCTATATGTATAATCTCAAAGCTCCTTCGATCTAAAAAACGTCGTTAATTTTTTTAGCAGGATCTTGGACGCAGCCAACTAAAGTGATTATGGGTAAAATAACGATTTAAGACTTAACCTCGAGAACTTTGCTGTACACTTATTTAATTAATTAGTTGATCTCCATAAATAATTAATAATAATGTAATCAAATAATGAACATTGATTAAATAAATCGATCTAATACATTCTATTCGAGATAAATTAATAATATTTTATTTCAAACTAAAAGAAAGAAAATGAGTTGAAAAATAAATTTTACTCATGAACTGCATGAATAAATTCGCATATAATTCGAAATAAATATTATAAAAATACAAATGTAATAGAACAAGTAAAGAAAGCATGCATGAGTAATAAGATAAAGTAAAAAAAAGAGGATTTATATGTGAGGATTCATGTCAACGTTTTTCAAAACCTGAATTCAATGATCCTGACATGACGAATTGACAGAGCGCATTAAAAATGTTAAAAATGCTGGTTTTTCCTCAGTAAATGTTAAAAATGTGGTTTTTTTTCTTGAGAAACTCCAACATTTTATCCGTTGTACGTACCTTTTTTCTAGTTTTTCTTTAGAATCTAAAACTTGCATACACACTGCTGCTACTGCTGCACACGATGGTCAGATTTTCCCACCACGAACATCGTAGAAATGGTAGAAATAAGATGACAGATTAAATATTAAAAGTTTTACATCATGTACATAAGCCTATAGTAATAGCCTTGGTGCTTCTTCTGTATGAACCCCAACGATAGCGGAAAGGTTCATCATCATATCATCATCTTGGAGATGAGATGTGCATCGCAGGGAGAAGTCACAAGGAAAAAGACCAACAACAACAAATAATCTTGTCAAATCAGAGAGTCGATGTCAAGACCTTTTGCCTGCAATTAAAAAAAAGGAAAATCATGGTTAAACTGAATAATACCGGATTTTCCATCCAGTTTTAGACCAGTTAGCCACTTGAATCTTACAGATTATACACTCCTCTCTAACGATAATAAGTGTGCTTCGCTATGTGCACTCTGATCTGACTCAGAAGAGAATTTTCCATCCTCGCAGCAGAGTCCTGTGGATGATCCTGTACACACTGCACAATAATTTCCCTTATCAATTTTTAAGCACACGCCTCGGCGCCAGTAAACTATATTGCAATTCTGGGATATTTATAAATCCATTCAAGAATAAATACCGAATGCTATATCTCTCTCCTTCGATAAATGTCACCAGAGGTGAATGATAAATTCCAGCTTACTTTTCACATTTCAACGAGAATCTATAGCTAATTTGAGTTAACAAATTTTTAATTTATATACATCAGTACAAATGTACATATGTATTTATAGATTTTTGTAACGCATTCAATTACGTAAGTTTCTTTTGAGATTATTCAGGACTTAAAAACATCAAAATAAGTTTCTTGTCATTAATTCTGTATCTAAGGCTTAATTAATTTAAATTAATTTTAACTTAATATGCTTCATCACGTATCTAAACTCTAAGTATAAAGAGTCCTTTATATTCGTTTTGTAATTTTGCAGTACCACAATAGTACTACAATGCAAAATAAATAAATGTATGTACACTCGCAATTGATACAAAATAATTACAAAATAAATTCAAACTTAATTCAGCATTAATACAACATAAATACAAAATTAATTCAAAATTAAAATTAAAATAAATCAGAATTAATACAAAATAAATGCAAATATTTCCAAACTAAAATAAATCAGAATTAATACAAAATAAATGCAAATATTTCAAAATTAAAACAAATCAGAAATAATACAAAATAAATTCAAATATTTTAAAATTAATACAACATAATAATAATTCAAAATAAATCCAAAAGTAATCAGAACTAGTTTGTTATTATATATTGCAATAGTTTTTTCCGTCTGAGAATTCTTGCTTTTGCAGCGATCGTAGACAAAATTAAAATGTAAATTAAATTATGTAAACTGCAATAAAAAATTCCAACACCAAAGTTAAACTGAATTATATAAAATCCAATCTAACAATAAGAATCTACACATCATCCAATTATTTCGCCATTTTTAGTACCTCATTAATTTCTACGAAAGGGAAACAGAAATAAAGTTGAAACGAAACGGTAAGTCTATAACAAGGTAAACATTACGCATATATACATACAATCATAATACAATATGCAAAAACAAGGTAGACACCATAATACAAGCAGGCAGACAGACAGTCGCAGGGTCAAGTCAATATAATCGTACTTATTTACATGGACACGCACGCATGAAGACAGTAATAATCAGCCTGGGAAGACAATCAAAGTTAATTTCACACGGGGAACGACCAACCTACAGTGATATACATACGTAGGTATTAGGTATATGAGCAAATACATCTTATAATATGAAAAGTCTAAAGACTTTAAATAACAGTATACTTATTATTACACACAAACCTTATTCACATATCTAATCATAACATTTACTCCAGACACTTGGTTATCATACTTTAAACTTTTAATTGTTATTTCGTTATTTAAATTCTGACCTGTGGACCCATCAGCACGGATGAAAAAATATGATACAGACCACCAGCATGCTCTATTTGTCCATTTGTCAGGATTTTATCTGCGATTTATCTTCTGTGTATCTTGTTTGCTTTTCAGAGAAATTACTTAAATTATTAGGGTCTTCTGTTTTGAAAGTGCATGTTTAATAATGTTTGTATGTATTTGTATAATGATTGATTTTGTTATTGTTGACATAATGCATTGGTTTAAATTTTCAAGTGAATTATTTGTTACTAATTTCTTCAGAAAATAAATGAATCATATCCCAAACTCTTCAAAAGCAGTTTATATGAGAATAAAATTTAAATGATTACAAAAATATTGCAAAATGAATACAAAATTTATTCACAATTTATACAAAATTAATACATAATTAATACAAACTTGATGTAAAATAATACAAAATTAGTACAAAATCAGTACAAAATTAAATATGAATTGTTTGAAACTATTTTATAAATGAAACCTTTAGTTAATTCACATCCAATTCATGAAATTGTAAAGACACTCAAATTTTTGCATGGTAACCAGAATTCAGATCAGCTGCAACATTTCCCATTCATAAAAAATTGATCATGAACTTCTTAAATAAACAAATAATGGGACTGTTGCCATATTGTTTCGGATGCCGCCTAATTTGGATTACTAAAAACAAAAAAGTCAGTATCATGTTTATGTGATATGTATGCATATAATTAAAAAGCTGTTGTGTAATATCATAATAGGATATATGACATGAGAATGAAAAGTTGAAAAGAGTGTGGAAAAAATAATAACAACAAACACCGGAGAAGGAAATGCCAATGAAAAATCTCACGGTTCTTTTTATGTCATTCCGTTGTAAAAATAAGTACATACAGCTTGGTGGGGCAACTCGGCATTGTGAAATCGTTATTTACTTATTACATAGTATGGGAGCAACAGGTATAGAGGATCGTTGTTGTTTATTTTCTGGGATTTGGGTGGTGCCAGTCATAAGTCGAGTACTCCACCATCGTGGAGTGTCCTCCACGATTATAAAGTGTGATATGCAAAGGTTATAAAGCTTATTCAGAATTATCTGGATATATATTGAACTAATAAACATAACGAGCATGAAGAGGCGAAACAAAAAAAGCTTTGATTCAAAAATCACGGGCTCGGTATTGTAAAAGTATGTGCAGGTATACATACTATAATAGGAAGATACCTACCTATGTAAAAAAAATATAAATGCAAATGTCAAGTACAAAAAATGTATATATGTAAACGCAATAACATATGCATGACTTGAATGATTGTAAAGTACAATCAAAAATAGATAATATCCTTATCTCACCTGTTGTATACGGTTGTATACACAAACGAAAGGGGTTGCAGGGCTACAAATCCACAAAGGTAATTCGTAATGCAGCTATGATTCTATATAAGCTGCAAATTGAACGGAACAGATGAAGATCACAAAGGAAAGGGTCGCTTCTAGTTAAGCTTTTAATGTTTAGATGAAATGACATTGTTATTTTATCAGGATTTCGCAGGAGATACATTTCATATCCAGGTTTTTACTTTTTATTTTGGTTTATTTGATTCCTACATCTCGATAACAGCCAGCATGTAGAATTTCAAACTCTTGCAGGAATATTTAAAATATAAAACAAAAAAAAATCAGAATTAATACAAAATTAACACAATATTAATAGAAAAAATGTTACACAATAAATACAAAATAAGGAATGATCAATAAATGACAAACTTGTTGTACAAGTTAAAACGCATCATGCGCCAATGATCATATGATTAGTAAACAGTAAAAGCGTAACATGCCAATAACGCCAAAGAATGCACCTTGATTACCGCACACAAGGTAATAACGAAGTTCATCAAACAAGGGACTGGGAAATTCTGTGTAGCATCAATATAAAAATAGCTCCGTATATCACAAGCTCCCCAACAGCAAAAAGCAAATGAGCATTGATCCTTCACATAGATACAATTTTAAATTCGTGAAGCCCATTATTCACTGACATCCGACTTTACGAACGACCCACCCTGTCCGTGAAAATGCTCCGCACAACAACAAGTGTATCATTAAAATATATAAGAGTAAACATACCAGCAACAGCAACAACAAGAGTAGTAACAAGCTTGTATTAAATTCATCGCCAAAAATAGGAGAGCCAAGTGCGCGAGCACAGTGAGGGTGAAAGTAAAATACATGCATAACATGGGATGTTGGGAAATGGAAAGGATGTTGTTGGATGGGAATGATCATGAGAGACTTCCATATCTTTGCTGATCTTATCCCTACTTACGTTTTTACTCCCATTGTAAAACATTCATTATATACATACATACTTTTATTACACATACAGAGCTTAACCCTTATACATTTGCAGTGCAATCAAGCCAATGTGATATCCGGCATGAGCAGATTAACAGATGATGAAATTAATAATGCCGTATTACCCTATATATTCATTATAGCTCATTACAGTTATATACAAAAATTACCTGTAAAATATATTTTTATATTCCATAGCAGATTTCAATAGCTGGTCATTGATGAGGCAAATATAAATATCTCCACAGTTGCGAAAGAATTACCACTGCACTACAACTTATGTCACAAATATTCCAATGCAAAACTGACTATGTCGCTTATAAGCATGACCTATGTGTTTACATTGCCATAGCATAGGGCATTTATACGGCAAGCAAAATCCCGCTGTTGCTGGAAAACTACTACGAAGTCTCGCATGTTGTAGAAAGGGAAATATTTCAGCAGTTTCCACTGCATATGTGTCTTTTCAATGGAAAATAAACGGGATAGTCACTTTTGCATTCTCAACTTTAAAAATAAATCCCTTTTGCAATTTAGCAACGGCGGAGATAGTTATATTTGCCTTTTGAACTACGAGCTATGGGATGTGGATCAAGGTGGTTACCTATATGAACTTATGTTAACGTCAACATTTAGAAAATAATGTTGGATGTGAATTTGAAAAGGAAGCCCTATATATAAAAAAAATTATACATTGTAAATATATATGGTACATATTTAATATTTATTGGCATAATCCCACAGGCAAAGGAAATCTTTGGGCATGGGAATGCAGCAATTTTTCCACGTGGAGCATTTCCAAAACAGAAAACGACTTTTCACGTTCCATTCCACAAAATCATATTCAAGTGAACGTGATACACGCGTCGTTTTATCACATGAGAACGGATATTACTACCGGTAAAATATATGCTTTGTACATCTACAGAAAGGGAAAAAATTCAATATGAAATAGCATTTACTACTTTATCTATCTGCATATGTAATTATATGATAAGTGATCCGGTATATATTACTAAAAAGAACAATTTTACATATATTTTGTATAAAGTTATACTTACACAATTAGTGCATACCTATGCATCATACTACTATAAAGTTGGTGTCATTCCGTAACGTAAGAAACGCAGGGGGTTTCGGGTCAAATAGAGAGCGACGC
>JAQGAK010005138.1:0-10753 GCA_034696945.1 Lipothrix lubbocki | reverse complement strand
TTGTATTAATTTTTGTATTAATTTTTGTATTAATTTTTGTATTAATTTTTGTATTAATTTTTGTAATAATTTGTGTATTAATTTTTGTATTAATTTTTGTATTAATTTTTGTATTAATTTTTTGTATTTATTTTTGTACTAAACTTTATATTCATTTTGGAGTCATTTGTGTGTTACATTTTGTATTAATTTTTGTATTAACTTTTGTATTAATTTTTTGTATTATTTTTTGTATTATTTTTTGTATTAATTTTTTTAAATTTTTTTTTGTATTAATTTTTTATTTCTTTTGTCGACAGCTGTGAATGTAATTAATTAATCTAATTCTTTAATTACATTATTATAAACAAGTGAGAAATAATATTATATTAATAATGAAAAGCACGCCCGCACGTCTTACGAGCTTTATTGTTGAGAACAATGATTAGCCAAATAAATTCAATATTTACAAAATTGAATTAAAACAAAATTTGATAATATTCAATAAATAAATATTTTTGTCAGGTCGGACGCACCAGGAGGTTCGGATGGAGTCGTCGGAGGTCCAAAAACCCCTCAGCAAATCGCTGCTCAACGAAGATTGCAACAGACACAAGCGCAAGTTGATGAGGTAAATTCTTGTAAATATTTTTAAAGATTCCTAATCATTATACATATTATATTATGAAGTAATTATACAAATTAAATTAAAATTAATAATTAATATGTTATAATAGTGTAAGTGAAATTATAATAATCGCTCTCTATATAATAAAATTAATAAATAATTATATGTAATAAGACAATTTATCTCCTATACAGACAAACCTTTGCAATATTTACATTTCAACTGTACTGTGTATGTTTGTATTTAATTATTTTTTTAATGTTTGATTTATTTAAATTATATTTGTTTCGTGTCGTTTCCCAATTATTTTTCAGGTTGTGGGAATCATGAGGATGAATGTAGAGAAAGTATTGGAAAGAGATCAAAAACTCTCAGAGCTAGACGATAGATCAAGTAACCCTGGCTTTAATTATTTATTTTGCAATTTTAAATATTAATTTTCACACATTTTTGTATATCATTTATTTTGTTGTTGTTATTTATTATTTTCGACAAATCTTATGTCCAGAAAAAGACCAAAGCAAACTACCAGTAGCACTTTATCATTGTCCAGCATAAAACATAGGTACATATCATCGATGAAGTTCCAAAAGTACCAATTTCTTTGTTGTAGGTATATAGAAATTGGTATTTTGGGAACTTTTGCCGACGATATTTCACAAAATTACACATCAACACATAATTGGCCACAATTTTTAAATAAAAAAAATCATAAAAGTAAAAGTAATCCAAATGCAAAGAAATTCTTGTACAAAATCGCAAATATACAAAACTGCAAAAAATGCAAAAAAACATACCCTGACGAATTCCCTCCTCAGTCGTCCGACCATTCGACAAATTTAATGAATTAATTTTTTATCTGGGGTTAGATGCTTTTTATTAGGAAATTGTATATAAATATATAGGAAATAGTACGTAATATTGCAATAACATAATTTTTAAAAAATCAGCTGATTTTTAGGCACCTTGAATTTAGAAAAACACAGTATTTTCTTACCATCTATCTCTATCTCTTCAGGTGGTCGACATAATGCGGACGAATGTGGAAAAGGTGCTTGAGAGAGATTCGAAGCTCTCGGAATTGGATGATAGAGCGGGTTAATAAAAATTATTTTTATATTCCGAAATTATTTTTTTCTTTCTCTCTGTCCTTCTCTCTTTCTACGAATAAGCGACGTTTCTTTTATATTATGAAAGAAAAAAATTTCTTTTTTGTAGAAGCTTATTTTATTATTATTATTATTGTCGATTTTCAATCGGCAAAATTGCCTTTTAGTTGCATGCGATGCGCTCGTTGGTATCAGCAATGTTTTAACAACTATTGTAGGCACAATAGCAATATATTATTAATTAATAAGCAATTTCCCCTCAATCGCTTATATGCACAATAATTCGAAAGAATTATCCTTTTAAAATAATTCTTTAAATTTGATTTTCACAATGCTGGTGAAAATTGGCGAACGATTTCATGAATTATCACGCGGCTTGTTATGTCTTGTTATTTATTAGAATCTTCACTTCCATATTGTTCTGTTATATTATTTGTTATATTGTAATAAGCATTGTCATATATTATATTTACGAAAAACATGTGCTGATGGTTTGCTTTTTTCTTACTTTTTGAACGAAATTATATCTTGTTTTTATTTTTATATTCTGGAAAATTTGTATTATTGTAAACAGAATTTGTAATTGCTTTTGTCTTTTTGGTCCGTGATCCTAAACAGATGCCCTTCAGCAAGGCGCTTCCCAATTCGAACAGCAAGCTGGGAAATTGAAAAGAAAGTATTGGTGGAAGAACCTGAAAGTAAGAAAAACTTTTATACTGATTAATATTCAATTAATTTTATTTACTTTAAATTTTGTTTATTTTAATTTTCAATTGTGTTGACGTTGTATTAATTTTTATTAATTTTTTATTAATTTTGTATTTATTTTCATGTTTAATTTTGTATTAATTTTTATTAATTTCTTATTAATTTTGTATTTATTTTCATGTTTAATTTTGTATTAATTTTTATTAATTTTTTATTTATTTTGTATTTATTTTCATGTTTAATTTTGTCAAAATCCATGAATGTAATTAATTAATCAAATATTTTGATTTTAATTTTCAATTGCGTTGACGTTGTATTAATGTTTGTATTTTGTATTAATTTTTGTATTAATTTTTATATTAATTTTTGTATTAATTTTTATATTAATTTTTGTATTAATTTTTATATTAATATTTGTATTTGATATTTGTATTAACATTTTTTAATTTCAAACGTTTTTACTAATAAGAAACGATTTCAATAACAAAAGAAGGACTTTAATAAAACTAGAGAATACTTAAATAATTAAATTATTCTAATTTTAGAGAAACCAGCAACCGGAATAATTACTCCTGAATTTATTTTGACTAACTAAACTTGTACCAATTCAAATTTACATTTAAAGTGTGTGTACTTGACTTAACTTGGAAGTAGATTTTTTCTGTCTTGTGGACATTTAATCGCGGGTGAGTGGTGAAACTTGTTTTGGAGGATGCCGTGTCGTCGTCGTCGTCGTCGATCGTCGCCGTCGTGTGTAACAACATTAGTAAATTACATTGTTGATTTTGTGATTTTTCCAAGATTGGGCATAAAATATCTGGGAGAGTGTGGGGAAAAAATTAATAATATTAGATTTTGTATTTGTACACAATAATAAGAATGAAATATAAAAATCAAAATAAAAAAAAATGAAAACAGACTTTTCCAGACGTCGTGTATTGTTAGTTGTTAGCGTAGCCCTGCCATCATGTCATTTGGTTTGAGTCGATTTGTACAGAGAGGGAAGATGTATTAATTTAAAATATGAGATGCGTTGCCATTTTTTTCAAAATTGTGGACACGCCGTGCTTGACCATACTACTAATACACTAAATATTTTGAATCAAAGCCAAAAATCCTTGTTTTTTCCCACGTGCACTTATACTTGTCTCATTTAATTATAGTGTCTTGGCTCATTCTGAGAGTCCGTGGATTTTTTAAAATTGCTAGTAGATACATTTATTACACCAAAGTGTTAAAACTCCGTCTTTATTTACATACCTGTATCGTCCATTCACAAAAGGGCATATCTTCATCCGTAAATATATTATCACATTATAAAAGTGTACACACAAGTTTTAAAATTATGGAGAGAGAGAGAGAGGGAGGGAAATTTTAAACCAATGTGAGCACGTTGTAGGTCATATTTCATTGTTTTGGCTTCTCTCAGAGAAAAATTCTAAACATTTATTTCAAATTTAAATAATGTTAATACGACTCCATTCTTTCATTCTTCTGTTACTATTGCTCAATATACACGGATTTTATTTTTATGGGAAATCTGAAAAATCCATTAAAGCCCATTAATTTTATTTCGAACATTTTTCTTTAATTTCAAGCATTTTTCATGAAAAGAAGGCCTTTGAGTTAAATATTCGTCAAATTAGTCAATCCAAAAAAATAAATGTGAAGAATGAAGACGATGAAAATCATGGAAAATCAGTGAGGCACAGACATAATAATGGAAAAGCATTGGTGATTTTAGCATTCAATCTTCATTCATGGTTCTAGCAGATTTTCTAAGTTTTCCGGAACGGTTGCAGCAAGCAGCTTTTCTAAATGTTTACTCTCGGGGTTCCAGCTGCTTTTTTAAAATTTTCCTCTCGGTTCTTATATAGGTTTTTGAAATTATTCCCTCTCGGTTCCAACAGCTTTGTGTTCCCTCACGGTTCCATTTTCTAAGTTTTCCATCTCGGTTCTTTCAGCTTTTCTGTTTTCCCTCACGGTTCCAGCGACTTTTCTAAGTTTTCCCTCTTTCCTACAGATTTTCTAAATATCCCTACGGTTCCAACCGATTTTGTCTTGCGGTTCCAGCAGATTTTCTAAATTTCTGTACGTACCCAACAGATTTTCTTAATTTCCTTACGGTTTTAACAGATTTTCTAAATTTTTCCTCTCGGTTCCAGCAGCTTTTCTAAGCTTTCCGTCACGGTTCCAAGAAATTTTCCAAATTATTCCTTTACGGTTCCAGGAGATATTTTAAGTTTTCCGGAATGGTTCCAAAAGATTTTTGAAATGATTCCGTCGGGGTTCCAGAAATTTTTTGAAATTATTTCCTTATGGTACCAGGTACTTCTGTAACGGTTCAATGCATCAGATTTTGAAAGTTATTTCCTCACGGTACCTCCCTCACGGTACCTCACGGTACCCTAAGAATATGCATAATCCAGTATAGTTCAGTTTCTTCCAATGATTTTAATTTGGTTTAGAGATCTAGCAACACTGGAGAAAAATAAGAAAAAAATTAATAGGTTTGGTTTGGTAAAGTTGGTTAAATTTATGATAGCAAGAATGGATTCTGTAACGTCGTCCTGTGAAATGAAGCGGACGGATATGTTATTCCTTGGAATGACTCACCTTGCTCGTACTTTTGCGGTCAAGTTGAAATGCATTATGTAGCCGGGGTTGGTTTTAAAATTAATTAATTTTTGTGGGTAGAGCTGCATCTGAAGTGCGTTTATAATGTACGAGAACGAGGAGTAAATCAAGTACGTGCATATATGTGGGCATGTGATTTGTGCTGCATATGCATAAAAAAACTGAAAGGTCTCCATGCAGAAGTTGTTGTTTTGTTCAAATTGTTGATGATTACTTTGATGGGAGAAAATGTGCGGAATATGGAGGGATTTTTTTTTTGAGAGAGAGAGAGAGTATCATTTTTTCCCCTTTCATTTGTCCATTCACACAATAATATAATATAAGTATAAAATTATTGTAAATGATCACACCGCAATTCTGCTCTTTAACCTTATGCAACTGAAGGACATCATCTTCCATTGTGCACACTACCAAGAGCGGGACGAGTCCCAATGTAAAATATATTTACATATTATACATATGTGCGAATTTAAAAAACCTGCGAGATTCTTCTTCTGCTGTGGAATTTCTGCTCCGGGCCCATGCTAATTGTAATTACCTGTTTTCCCCCCTTTTATCTTCTATTTTCGCACAAGTTTGCCAAGAAAAAATCCGCTCTCGTGCCAATTACTATATACTTATAAATTATAATATACTTTCTCACTCACAATAATGGACCGTTGCTTTCATAAGGAAATTATGATGACCAAGGGTAGTATAATACTATAAGGTTGTCTTGATCGGGAGCGGGAGCATATGAAACTACGACTGAAGGGAAATATGACATCACCAAAGTAGCAGGAAGCGCGCGGAAATCATATTTAGCCATGATTTGACGTAATATCACGTCCAAACTCCGCAGTTGATTCATATAGTTAACTAGCCTTTAGTCCGTGCTCCGCACGGGTAATAAAAAGTTTTCTCGCGTAATAATAATAGGCGCGAGCATTTGAAATTATTTTGTAATCATGGCGCGAGCATTTTAAATCTTACAGAGATGGCGAATATAGGTGAGGAATAGGTGAGGATTCAAAATTATATTTAATATTGAAAAAATACATCAACTATACGACCCCATTACAACATCTATACTTACCTTTTAGATGCCCTGCTACAGGATCAGAGTAAACAAAATTAAAATAATCCTTTCATATTTCCCATTTTTGTAATAATAATTATTATTACCAAAATGGGAAATATGGAAGGAAATTCAGGAAGTTGGGGCAAAGTGAGATTACGTGTATTACTATATTACTAGCTTTAAGCCCGTGCTCTACAAGGGAAAACACTGATTGGTTGCATTATGTATGGCGCGAGCATTTGAAATCTTCCAGGGGTTTATGACAAATATAGGTGAAGGATTATACAACCAAGCTAATAAGTAATAGCTGAAATGTTTGGTGCTATACTTGAATGGCGTCATCATTGTATGTGTCGATCGCAACGCCGCTGATCAAGACAACCTTTACATTTCTACGATCCTTGGAAATTACATAATATTTTTTGAATGCATTTACTACATGGAAATAATACGTATTTACATAGAAATAATATGTATTTAAATGGGAATAATAAATACATATAGGGAAATGATAGATAATATACTAGCAGGAAGCCAAACAGCTGTAGGTAACAACAATTAATTATTGTGTGATAGATGGTGGGTAGAATTGAAAAAAATTAAAAAAAAAAATTAACATATAGCTTTTCTCAATGGTTTCTACTATAGGAGAAGGTCTTCGAAGGGTAAACAAGTTTATATTTATTTATTCGGAAGATGCTAAGGTGTTAGGATTAAAAATGCGGCGGCGAAGAATAAGAGATGAACTTGTATTTTATCTTCCTTATTTATTTTCCATTCCCTATTATATAATTATATTTAATTCTATCTATATGAAAAAGACATAGATACATAGGTATATAAAGAAATAAAGATATGCGGTCTTGATTTCTCAATTGATCTTTCACTCTTTCTCATCCTGCCCCTTTTGTAACTTCTTTAAACACTCTGAATAACCACTGGAAAGATATCAATTGAATAAAATGACATATATGTAAATTTCCAGAGGTGCTGTTGTACTAATTCCTTCCATTATATGAACGTCCCTGAATGGCGGTTGGTTGGTGGTTTTGCGAGAATTTAAGTGGTTTTATGTATACTTAAAGGAAGAAAGAAAGAAAAAAATTAGGAAAAGCTGCTGCAATTCTGATGCCGCTGCCCCGTCCATTAAATTAAACTGCAGATGATAATGTGTGACATTATTTATCCACGAGCCACTAATATAATGTCCTATCTCCTTTATTCGACTGATTCTTCTCCTGTTTTTTCAATTCTCAAAAGTCCTTTTAGCATATATTGGTCTTAAATCCCAATAGCAAGCAGATGCACCTGGAATTTCTACGGAATTAAGAGAGGAATTCCATACAGTCAAGTAACCACAACGTAAATGGAAGGGAATTATAAAAAACGTGTGTACATAGGTTTATATAAATATATTACGCGTTAGAATAATAATAAATTAATTAAATACAAGGAAAAGGGAAGATCAAACGAGTATTTTTGTCGTTTGAAAAAATGTAAATTCGCAGTTTGTTTTATTTGAATTTTTTTATTTTTATAACTTTTGGTATATTTTTCCATAAATTAACCTATTAAAGTCCATTATTTCTGTTATTTACCGTCATAAATTATGGATTTTTATTGGAATTTTTTATCCATTGGAGTAGGGTTTATGTCAGTTTTTTTAAATTTAATTTTTAATTTAATTTTTCATATCAATTTTTAATTTAATTTTTAATTTAAATTTTAATTTCCATTTAAAATTTAGGTTTTAAATTCTAATTATAATTTAATTTTCAATAACAATTTTTAATATAAATTTTAATATCGAATTTTAATTCAAGTTTTAATATTAATATTTAGTATATTTATTTTAATTCGTGCAATTTCTAATATGAATAATTAATTTAATTGCCCTAGCAGCATGCATGAAAATAATTTTAAAAAAATATTTTTAACCAATACTACTTTAAATATTTTAATATTAAACCCTTTTTTGTTTACATCTCAGAAGCTCCAGAGTGCAGTAGTGGGGAAATCAAATAAACAAAACAAAGTTTTTTTATTGGTTTTATTTATTTATTTATCAGTCAGAGGAAATGGTCCGGTTTATTTATAGATCCTACTTTCTTCTATACTGGGTTTTTACACACAAGAAGAGGATTATCGGAATATTATTCGTGGAAAAAATAAATAATAATAAATATAGGCAATTTTATATAAACAATAATAATAATAGCCATAAAGCTATTATATACTTTTGTATAGGTACATCATCGACGAAGTATCAAAAAGTACCAAATTTTAATGTTGACAGGATAGAAATTGGTCCTTTGGGATCCTTATCGCCGATGATATGCTCTATTTAAGGGAAAGTGAGTTGTACATAAATTCCCTTATTATTTCTGAATTTCCAAAAGGAGTTTATCCGATGATTGACAGCAGGTCTTGTTGATTCGTTGATTTGATGTATTTATGCATATACGGCGGTTTACATACATTGGAAAAGAAAGTCTTTTTTCTTTATACTTTCCCATCTGCAGTAAAGAAATATTAACGGAATATTTGTTTACTTTTTACACTTTCACTAAATTTCCTCTGTAATAGTTTGTAATATACAATAATAATAATAATAATACTTACGTACATAATAATATGTAAAGTTTTATCGAATTTCCCTCGAAAAGCTTTTCTTATTTGAGTTTAGGGGATTTCGCTTATTAACTTTTTTAAGCTTATTTTTAAGCCGCTACTGTTACTTATTAGAAGAAGTTCTTCTTCTTGTTGTTTTTGCTGTTGTTCCTGTTCTTGTTGCTGTTGTTGTTGACGATGAAGAAATAGGGGAAGAAAAGTTTATGAAATGAAGTCTGTATTATTAAAAGGAAACTTTGTTTTAATTCCCGGCCTTTTATATTACATTTCACGTTGTTTTTTTAGATATTACTTATAATATTTAATTCACAATTAAATAATAAATTTAAATTCTAAATAATTACACTAATTATTATATAAAATTTAAATTTTCCACTCCAGTTACAATCTATGTATTAAATTTGTATCATCGGCGAAGCCGATGGCTTTTACGCTAGTTCCGTATTAAATTTTTACTGCTGAGCGAGATTTAAAAATTCCGGGGGCTCGCAACTACAAATAATAATTGGTAAAAATGAAACTAGGAATTTGGCGCCAAAAATTTAAATACATTTTTTAAAATTTGAATATACAAAAACGTATGAGAGCGTGGAAATTAAAATGTGTATATTATTAATTATTATATGCATAATAAAATATATTTTATATTTAAAAAAATGGTAAAAAAGACGATCATGGCCGCTTAAATTGCTGAGTTGAGAGCACGGGATGAAAATAAACTGAAGCGGATATAAGCGGCAAAGGGATGAAGAAAAAGATGAAGAAGATGATGATGACATTGATGATGCAATTAAAATTAGGCAGAGCAGTAATTTGATTTTTCCGCTTAATTTTAATCCCTCGCCTTTTCCACCATTTTCCACCGGAGGATCAAGCTCGACGACTCATCCCTGTTTGTAATATCTTGGGGGAACTTTTCTATATTTGGCAAACCCGGATTTTATTTTCTAATTTTCTGCCCGATCCTCTTCCTTCCTTTCCCCTTTTTTCCAACAACTCCTGACGACGTGACCCACTTTTCTTCTCTCAATAATAATAATAAGCCAAAAGTGTAATCCGTCCGCTCCCGCTCTGCAAAAAAAAGTTTGTATATAGTGTACCTGTGCTATAATTAATATATGCCCAAATATATTTTACTCGTGTGAAATTAATTGTCTACCTGTATAATATTATTTTTTATGACATTAATTAAAAAAGAGGGGTAGTTTCGGAGGGATAAGGATTTGTTTAAGATTTGATGAAGGTTCTTATTGTTATTATTATTATTCTGTGGGGATATGTGTATAGCACGTGTTTAACTAGGACAGGACATTTGCTAATAATAATGAAGTAATAAAAATATTAAACAGGAAAAAGTTGTGTATAGAGTATTAAAGTAAGGCGGTTTTGCTGCACGTTCTTTTAATGGTGTAGTAGTAGGTAGCAAATGTTTTGTTATTAAAAATAGTAAAAATACACTCTTGATTTTGAGGGCAATGGTTTCTACCTTTATGCTTGTGCCGACACGTTCGTTCGGCTTTATTAAAACGCTTTCTCGAACAAATATGACGCATTTCCGCAATATTTTTTATGATATTTACGGCGTCATTTTGATTTTACTATTGGTTTCGTAATATCATTTCCGAATGGATTTCACGTGCTGTGTGCAGAGCAGCAGCACCTTTTTATTGTAAATTGTAATAATAATTATTTATGTCTGTTTTATATACATGAGGCTCTCGACATTGCAAGGACATTGCTGTCTCATCACCGTATTTTATTCAGACAAAGGTAAAATTATGGGCAAAGCTGAAGGCACTTTCACAAACAATTTGGTATTTTAAGAATTTTTGTGATTTGCTCTTCGGCAGATTTTTTTAAACCCCGCCTTTTGTATCTATAACCGCGGCGGAGCCGATGGCTTGTATGCTAGTTTTATTTTTAATGGCTACCATTTAAACCACCAGTAAATTCTGGAATTTACAGTAAATTATTGAATTTACAGTAAAATTATTACATGAG
>JAQGAK010005137.1:0-10755 GCA_034696945.1 Lipothrix lubbocki | reverse complement strand
AACGGTTTTTCACCAACATACTAAAATCTGAAACACTCGATGAATCTTCTGGAGATCCTGGAAATAACGCTACATATAGGATAACGTTATTTTGAAATTTCGAGGAGCAACAGAGAAATTGTTGCGTAATCATAATAGGAATATCTGTACAGAGGGTAGTGCAACATTATAGGCGGGAAAATTGTCATATTTTGCAACCCAGAAACTAAGCTTCTTACAAAGGAGCCATATGTATATTACATGTGTTCTTATGGGTAATGATTAACATACGTGTACAACTATACGCTTGTACATATGTACATACATTTGTATATAGCCATATTTACACATTGTGTACATACTTGCCTATATGTTTATATATACATTATGTACATATATGTGCATGGCATGGTTTTTCATATGATGTACTTAGGCCCATATATTTATATTAGCCGTACATATGCACGTTTAAAATTATACGTAAAATAAGTAAGACCATATATATTTATATATGGCGTACATATGGGTATATATTAATATATGACATACATACGTTCATAAGTTTTCACAGTAGGTACATATAGGCATACATGTTTATATGACGAGCTTGCTCTCATGTACTTATACATTACGTACATACAATTATTAGAACGGCCATTAAATTAAATTCGCTATACTTAGGATATTAGTCTTTTGAAGGGGGGGATAATGTTACAACACGTAACCCTCTGTGCTTGTTCAAGTGAGCGCTCTGTAAACTTTCCCTTTGCCCACCGACCAAAAGAAGGAATTTCATGAATTCTGGCCCAGGCCTGTCAGACACTGTGAGGGAAAGTACACACACGCAAAAACTGACAACACATCTAAATACGATATGTATGTATGTAGTGAGTATGTATGGATGGGAGTATATATGTACATACAGTAGTTTATATGTAAGCATAGAGCAATCTGAATTACAGATAGAAGGAAGTAACTTTTTCCCTTCTACAAACTGCCTTCTCAGACATGTCAAGAGAACGAGCTAAACAATGAAGTGTGGAGACGTGAGAAGATTTTATGTTAGACTTTGAGTTTTTTTATTTTCTTTTTATTCCCCTTCCCCACTCTTCTTTTCCGCAAAGTCTGCTTTTGCAACATGTTGCTAATTCCTTTTCTAATTCCAGAATATAAATAAATCATTTATAATAAGAACAGGCGTCCTTTTTAAATTCCACTTAAATAAATGGCAATTACTTTACAAGTGCAATGCAATCACAAATCACATTCCACTTATGTACGCTGTGTGTAATTACATACGAAATAAAATATAAATCATATTTGTTAGCACAAAACTTTAAAAACATTATGGGCATAAAATTGCGGAGAGCCAAAAATTTCATTATATTTGGACAAATTATTTTTGTCAAAATGTAGAAGAATCTCTGTTTGTACATACTATGTGGATGTATAAATCATACGGTTTAATACAAATTTAGTGTGAATTAGACGCTAAAAATAGCTAAGAAATAATACAAGCTGTTGTTTAGGCCGTGTCTGGTAAAATATTATTTGGCCACATTTTTTGTCAAAATACATTGAATAACCCTCTGCAAAATTCACACGAAAAAATTTTCTTCACGTAACATTTTAAATTATAATTTACTTACACACAATTTAATATATTTTTAATCAAAAACTCACAAATATAACAACCAAAATAAATGAATTGGTTATTAAAAATATTTAATTAATTAGTGTTTAAGCCCATCATTTTTGTCAAAATATATTGAATAACCCTCTGTAAAAATATTTTATTTTAAAAGTGTACTAATTATTGACATAAAATTTTAATTTTTACGCGTCAAAAGTCCACGAAGTCAAGAAAATCAAAGAAAAACTTTGTTAGTTAAAATTTGGGTCAAATAAAATGAATAACCCTCTGTACAAATATTTTGTTGTAACAGTGTACTAAATGTATATTATTGACATTAAATTCCAATTTTTACGCGTCAAAAGTCCAACAAGTCAAGAAAATCAAATAAAAACTTTGTTAGTTCAAAATTGGGTCAAAGAATTTGTAACAAAATAAAATGAATAACCCTCTATAAAATTTAAACAAAAATGAGTAATGCCTGGTTCGGCCGTAATAAATTATCGTAATAAATGTGTAATTGGAAGCGATAATATGAATTATGAAGATAATAAGGAAACTATGTAAAACATTTTTATGACCTACAATAAAACTTATTATTATCGCCGTCATCATCCGAAATGGTGTGAAAAAGAGGAAGAAAGTACTAGAGCTGAAATAATTTGAACCGGAAAAGGCGTGGAATAGCATGACGTGCATACGTGTGTGTTTGTGTTCTCATTGGAATTTGGATTTCCTTGGCAGGAAAAAAATATATAAAAAAACCTTCCACTTGAAAAATTATTATTATTCTCTGGAAAAGCTTAAAATATTGTCTAAAATAGGAACATACGTATGTACATATATGTAAATACATATGGAAATTCCCAACGGAGATTTCCCTTTTGGCACATGCAAATCCATTTCCTTCTCACGCTTTCTTTTCAAGTTCAAAAAGATTGCTTTGGAGTTTGGGGGAACATAAGAAGAATAGGAACATCGCTGAGATTTCTTTGGGAGATAAAATCCACAACGGAAATTAAATTATACTCCTGTATGTATGTGCGTGTGCATAAATGGGCTGAGGAATCAAAAGAAGAAGAAAGGGGAGAACGCTTTTGAGTTTGAAAGTTTTAGTCTTTCTTTTCTAAATAGGAAATTGGCCCCTTTTGTGAAAACAAATAATATTTCTCCCGTAAAATAATTATTCGTTATAAATTAGAATTCGTAGAAAACATGATTATGCATTTGGGATTTTTGATGTTTACATATTGTTTTCATATAATTACGTAAATTATTTCTTTCTTATACGAAATTACAATTTTGTAACACTCACACAAAATGAATGCTTTCCCAGTTTTCTTTGCAAAATTTCCAGATATTCTGTTCATTTTTATTAAAAACACTTTTTTTAACATACTACGTTAATTTTTCCTATTGAAATTACTATTTTTTTGTATTTCTATCGTATAAAAAATTTTCATTTCCAATAAATTTTCAGTTTTTTTGTACTAAATTTTCCACTTTGGTACGCTGAAATGAGTTTTTATTTACGAATTCGAATATTTTCCTAAACAAACATTCCATAAATCTGAAAAATTGTCAATTTTTCCAATGAATGTTACAAATTTTCAGTTAAAAATTGTCATTTTCTTTTTAAAATTGTAAATTTTCTTTTCAGAAATGTAAATTTTATTTTCCAAATTGTAAATTTTATTTTCCAAATTGGAAATTTTATTTTCCAAATTGTAAATTTTATATTCCAAATTGTAAATTTTATTTTCCAAATTGTAAATTTTATTTTCCAAATTGTAAATTTTATTTTCCAAATTGTAAATTTTATTTTTAAAATGGTAAATTTTCTTTTTAAAATGGTAAATTTTCTGTTTAAAACTGTAAATTTTCTGTTTAAAATTGTAAATTTTCTGTTTAAAACTGTAAATTTTCTTCGACCAAAAAGAAATCCCAATTCTAATTTATAAATATTACAAACTTTGGAACCAAAACTGGAAAAGTGAATCTCATCATTTGTAGAATAATTAAATATGCAGACTGATTTTGTTGCATGGCGAGAAATTTAAATAAAAAATTGGCTCGACATTCCCAGAACTAGAACATCTCTCTGTGGACTGTGGAGTAAAATGCGTTGGTTAGATGGAAACTTTCTATCTATTTTCAGTGTTGATTTTTGGGAAATTAAACCAATTTATTCCCACAGAATCATCATCGTCAGCATCAGTAGTGGGAATGTGGGAAATAGACTCTCAGACTCATTTTGCAGTTGGTTTGGTCCAAGTTGGTAAAACTTCCTCCCTGAAATGTTTAGTGAGTGAGCAAATGCAAAAGTTATTTCGAGGTTTGTAAAAAAGGAAGAAGAAGTGGAAGATGAGCAAAACGTTATTTAAAGTTGTAAATTCTCCTATGAACTTCAGAACGGTCTAATTTACTCTTTAGGCAAGGCGGTGAAACCATCGATGGAGCCGCATATCAGTAATTCACTGTTGCATGCCTACCGTTTCGAATTATTTCTGCATCCAATTCCATTGTGTGTATAAATTATTGTTGATCTTTTCAAGCTCTCCCCGATGACGCGCTGATGGGAAATTTATTGAGGTGAAAAGTGAAATTAGACACTGCGTCTACCGCAATAAGTTTCCAAGTTACGGGGAAATCGCTCCGCACAACTTTTCTCCGTATGTATTTATTGCAATAAATCACACAAAGTTGTGCTTAACACCAAATTTTCCATGTGAAAGCATGTTATAGGAATTTATTTATTTAAAGGGAAATTCTCTACTTACATACATTTTCGTGTTACATGATCAATGAATCAAATGTGCAAAGTTAACATTTTTAGAGTTAATACATTCAATTAAATAAAATGGAGTAAATTTTGAAAAAAATTTGAAAATTTGTGTAAAATTAATAAAAAATTCATTAAAATTCATTCACGTAAAATTATAAAATTTACAAAAAGTTATAAATTTCAAAACTTAAAAAAAAAATTACGAACAAATAAATTTAAACATTTACAAAAACATTAGTAGAAACCCAAATTTCCAAAAACAAACATGTACAAATACAAAACTTACAAAAAGAATTCCATTAAAAAAATTAAATCAAGTCCAAAAATTTGTCAAAAATTTTAAACAAATTTACAAACAAATGTTGTAAAATTTACAAAAAATTTACGTTTTTACCATTATTTTAGACTAAATTTAAAAATTGCCGAGCTAGAAAGTTTCATTTTGCAATCAGAAAAAAGTAGCTCGGACGAAGAATTTAAAGGAGAGAAATGTAGATTAAACAACATTTCGTTAAGATTTAGAAATTTTAAAGATTTTCAAGGAAATTCATAATTTAAGAAAGACGCTAAAATCCCGTTGAAGAAATCGCAATAAATTGCGACTCTGCGGGATAAAGTCTAAGAAACTAAGAATATTACATTATTAGAATATCAGGAAATAGATACATAATTTTGTGAAATTATAAAAATTTGCTGCTCCCGCCGCCGTAGAGAAAGTCTTCAAATTCCGGGTCGGAGCGCTTCCTCATGAAATTCAGGCAGCAACTTCTAAAGAGTCGGGATTGGCGAGACGCGCAAAGGACTTTGCACTCGCTGCCGCACATGGAACACTGAAGACCTCCGGACCCTCCGTGCAATTCCATCTCCGCCGATGTCTGGGCTGCTATGCTCACAACTCCTGGGGGAAATATTACACAAAATTCCTGACTCAACATTTTTCTTCTTGACACTTACAAATTTCCTTTCTTTGTTGCTTAATTTTCCGTATAATTTAAATTCTTAATGTAAAATATATTGTGAATATTTTCTGTATAATGTTCTTGTAATTTATGCTGTTGTTTTTCAACTTTCAGCTCTTGGAATTATTTTATTTATTACAAAAACGTCTGCTCACTTTTTCCAATTTACTTTTTCGATAATTCAAATACATTACTTTTTAATTCCATCAATTTTCTTTACTTTTTTAATAATTTTACCGGTTTAAACATTAAACATTATAACCGGTTATTTTGTACTTAATTGAGAGTGTAATTTTTTTCTAAATTGAAATATTTTAAAATAAATATTGCCTATTTCTATAAACATATTTTATTTCTAGGAATTTTATTCTGCAAATTTAAAAATTTTTAAATCCATCCCAATAATTTTTTTTCAAAATTGGTCCTAATTTCAATTTCGCGTAACAAAGCGTGTGTAAAAACTTACCAATAATTAAAACAATGAAAATCCCCAAAATTCGTTGCATCTTCAGACTGGAAGATTTCTTAGAAAATCCAAAAAAATGTGAAAAATTATGCAATAATACACAATCAAACTAGCAAATTTGTATTCTTGCAAGAAATTTGAAAGCTTCAAATAACAAGTTGAACTAAACTGACTAAATTCCCACATTTGTGTTCGCCTTTTATACTGTCGAAAAAGGAATTGACCAAATGGTATCAGATCCTTTCTTGAATATGTTATTCCGAAAACGTTTTGAGTTTAAACTTTTGCTAATTGTTGACACTGATGCAATGAATTTTAATGATGCAGAGTGAGTTCTAAAAGGAACTTCGAAACCAATCGAAAAATTTGCATATGAAAAGATTTTTAAGAGTGTCTAAATATTATCTTGGTAGATACACTGTGTCCTGTTGCTCACGGATATCCGGCTCTGCGGAATCCAGCATTTATTTGGTGCTACGCAGCTGATTAAAATTCTCTGTACGAAATGTTCTGAAAGGCTATAGTGGTTGTTAGGCCTAAGTATTTAGGCACCCCGATTTTTCACAATTCACGTTCAGAGAAAAGTTTAAAGAATTGAAACGGAAGCACCTGGGACTTACTTATATAAAAATACATTGGCAAATTTGCATCGGCGATGCACTGAGAATTTATTTGAAAGCTACAAAAGAAGTATTTGTTCCCATAACAATTTATCATAGGATCTTCCTCAAAACAAAATAAATTCAGCCGTGTCCGTTACTAGCTTTTGCGCCAAAACTACTGATCAACTATTCTATCTCACGTCTTCCTTCATTCCGTAATTCTCGGAACGCAATTGAATTACGCCAACTTTTGTCTATCTTTTTTCCCTTACTTCTTGTTCAATTATTCTCAATTATTCCCCCCGTCTATTTTACATTTTACAGTTATTTTAGAGCAGGAAAATTCGCATATGGCGCGTCGTGGCGTGGGTCAGACTCAAAATGTTAGTCAGAACGTTCCTGACACATGGAAATCCCTCGTGGGAAGCGAAGAGTTCTTATCTGGCTGCTCTTATCTTCAAGGACAGAATTCACCCTGAATAATACATGAGGCTGGTAAAATCATTGGCCATATCTATAATATTTCCCTTCTGGTCCTCTATAAATTTTATCGATCATGTAACGATGATCTAGTGTTTGTTTACCGGGAAATTGGGGACAGGAATGTCAGGAGCAGAGGGACAGAGTCCCGAAATACACATCCTGTCTCTACGCATTTCCGTATACTTTTTAGCTTGTTTCAAGTGTCCTCTGAAGTATTTGCGAGAATTTTCAAGTGTTGTGTTTTCAAACATGATTTTTTTTATATTTCGGAATTTTTTTGTGCACGAAATCTACGCGTGTCTTATGTTATGACCGAATTTTCTTCTTTTTTCAGAATTTTCTCAAATTTTCTAAAAAAATTTCGAATCTTTAAAATTTCCTAAGACAATTTTTAGTATCTTTCAAATTTCCTAAAAATTTGCAGTATCTTTTGAATATGTTTCGCAATTTTGTTGTGATTCTCCAAAATTTTACTAAGTTTTCACTGTATTTTTTCAAATTATCCTCAGTTTTTATTGTAGATTCACAAACGTTGCAGTTTTGTCAGTATTTCCCGTTTTTTTCGTATTTTGTTCACATTTTGCACAATTTTCAGTGTTTTTCTTCTAAATTTTCCCAATTATGTAATATTTTCATGAATTTTCAAATTGAATTTACTTTCTTCATGAATTTCTTCCTGCATTTTACCTATTCCATTCACTTTCTCCGAATGTATCGCGTATTTATCGTCGTCCTTTACAAATTTGCATCCTGCCCTGCTTTCTCTACGCGTTTTCACACAACTCCTCCAGCCATTCCCCCCATTTATCTCCCACACTTTTGTGCTCATTTCCGGGAAATTCCCCAGCTTTGTACACATACATTATGTACATACCATGTGTATCTATGTATGTTTGAGCAATTTCGAAAGCCCTCGAAAAACACCTCAAGATTTATCGACACCCGCAGATGTCAATAGCATGTGGCAATATATGTCAGGGCTTGTTCAACGCCCCCGATCTTTCTCTGCCAGCAAGATCAAGTCTGGTGTGTCACAAGAAGAAGAAGAAGAAGAAGAAGAAGAAGATTCAACACCAAGAAGAAGAAGAACAAGGGCGCTTGGATGAGCCTGAGAACAATAACAACAAGAGCCACAAATGCGCCCTCCAGGAGCAATTTCCCTTTAAAAAACCTATATAAGTATGTACGCCCATGCATAACCCACAATTTCAGTAAAAATCCCAATGTACCAATTTGTATCCCCTCAATGCTAAAAAATAGCACTTTGTGAAACTTCACTCACTATATAAACCAAATAACGTTTTCCTATACTAATACATACGTACAGCCATACTATCCCTCATGTTGTGAGCGCAGGATCCAAATGTACTAATTTCTATCTTTGTAATGTAAAAATTTAGCACCTTTTGAAACTTTGGCGAGGATAGAAGCACAATTCTTCTATACAAAGTAATTTATATGTACGTAAATGTGTAATACGTCGTTTCTGGCGGAAGATCCAAATGTACCAATTTCTATACTTTCCATGCAGAATTTTAGCACTTTTCGATACTTTGCCCAAACTATAAGAATAACGTCCCTGAACAAAGGACAACGCCTCCTGAACCGTGTTGAGCTATATGGAAGAGATAAATGTCCTTGCTATTATCACTATTATTATTATTTCTATAGGCCCTGCCAATACATATTTGCGTTTATATCTATGAGAGACACTAATTTGCCGCGGAAAAGCGAGAGAAAGAGAGAGAGAGAGGGAGGATGACACGGTCTGGAATTTGGGCCAGCCACTTCTTCTTATTCCCTATCACTATCACCATGACATTGACGTAATTTATGGCTCGGAACGACAAAATTTGATTTATGTTCACGCAGGTATTTATTATTTCTTATTCATTAGCTTTATAGAGTGAACGCATTGCTTTTCCGGGCCCAGAATTTGCTGAACTACGGTCAAAAATTATTATTTATTGTCAAATTTTGTCTATTTTTATCCTTTTTTAAATTATTTATTCCTTATTTATTCCCATATTAATCCATCAAATTAAAATCAAAGTTTTTAACGTCAAAACTAAGTTTTGCAAAAAATTGCAAAAATGCTTCATTGGTAGAAATTGAATAAAATTAAATAAAGCTAAATCGTCAATGCCCCCGCTAATTTTTCCAGTGGATGATGAAACCTTCCCATTTTTCATTTCCTAGTTGACATATGACACATTGAAAACCACAAACGCCAGTGCTTAGCAAATTATAATAATGAGTGTGTATTTAAAGTTGTGATTTATTCAGAGCTAGATAACATGGAACGAATTATTTGTTCCGTTTACTTAAATTTATTCATTTTTTGATTGTTTTGTAAATTACATTTTATGAACTGTTTGCAGTATTTTTATGTTTTTCCAATAATGATTTGTAGCCGGACAAAATTCAATTTTTACACTAAAAACAATTTGCTGCACACGGTAAATTTTTTGTTGAAAACAACTTTTGCCGAAAATTTGGCCCTTTTTTGGTGAAAATTTGCTCAAATTGGTCAAATATTGACTGCATATATTTGCTACAAATTTAACAGTATTTGCTGACATTTGAACAATTTTTGATAAAAATTAAGCAATTTTTAATAAAAATTAAACTAATTTTAGTAAAACTTTAGCAATGTTTGCTTAATATTTAACGAAGTTTGCTAAAACTGAACTAATTTTGGTAAACATTTAACATGGTTTGCTTAAAATTTAACGATGTTTGCTAAAAAATTTCCAAATTTTACTAAACATTTTACAAATTTGGCAAAGACTGTTGCAATTTGTTCTACAATTTAACAATTTCAATTGCGGAATTTTAGATTAAAAATGTGCAATTTTTGCTTATAAATGGCTATTTTATGCTGTAAATGTTACAATTTCAGCAGCAAATTTTGTATTTAGTGCTTAAAAATGCACAGGTTTTTGCTTGAATATGTTCAATTTTAATTTCAAATATTGGAATTTTGGATGCCAAATTTGCCATGTGTTTTAAACAGCACTTTTTAAATTTAAAATGTACAATTTTTTGCTTTGATAAACTGTTTTTTATTTTATACCGTTTAATACAGGAAATAGGTTCATTAAAAATTCCTCTTTCCACAATGATCGGAGAGTATTTGAAACAAAGGGAAAGTCATCAATGTATAATTATATACAGCGGAGAATTGAAATGCTAAAGAGGTGTATGTATAGGAATAAGAATGACAGTGTGTCTGGCGAGAAGTGAGAATATTTGAGGGAAGGCTAAAAGGAGTAGAAATCGAAATCGGCTCCATTCGCCCCGTCGTTGTCGACGGTGTGTTCCGTGAGACGTCTGAGGCTGTGAGGGATCCTGGGAGAGTTGAGCGTAAGTGGCTGAGTGTTTAGACTCCAAAACCGCTGTCGCACGGCGTTCCGCTTCTTCACAAAGTGAAAGCAACAGGGTCGGAAGAGTCGCGTTCCACATTTTGCTCGACACTGAGCCCCGCAATTGTCACAGCCTGCTGCATTCGAGTCTCCCTCCGCTTCTCCTTCCTCCGCCAGCTCCTCTCCCTGTCCGGGGCCTACCAGCATTAGCATGAGCAGGACTCCTGCAAAGTTTTACATTCAAGGGAAAATTTAATGCTCTTGTAATCATTCCATTTACACATGCAATTTTAAATTATTTTGTATTACGTGGTAATAAATTTGTATTATTTTGTATTGTTTTGTATTAATTTTTGTATTATTATTTGTATTAATTTTTGAATTATTATTTGTATTAATTTTTGTATCAATTTTTGTATTGTTTTGAATTAATTTTTGTATTATTATTGTATTAATTTTTGTATTCATTTTTTGTAAATTTTT
>JAQGAK010005136.1:0-10756 GCA_034696945.1 Lipothrix lubbocki | reverse complement strand
GAGATTGGGCCACAGACGGGAACCTCTCTCGTCGATCCGGGGGATCGCGGGCAGAAGATTTTTATATATTCATTCATAAAATTTACTAGTTTTCATACACTCAATTTTAAAATGTATTTGTTAATTTTTACGAATGGAAATTTTGATAAATTACAATTAGGTAATTTTATGTGTTTCGTTTTCTATTGATCTTATTATTTTGTATTAATTTTCATAATTTTCTATTAATCTTTAACTGAGGTTTGTGAATCTGATCGCTGTTTGCGATTACACATTCACGTAACCATTTTCAAATTAAAATGAATCTATTAATCTTATTATTTTGTATTAATTTTCACAATTTTTTATTTTTATTACTTTTCTATTTTTATTAATTTTCTATTTTTACTAATTTTCTTTTTTTATTAATTTTCTATTTTTACTAATTTTCTTTTTTTTATTAATTTTTATTAATTTTTATAATTTTGTTTTTATAAAATTTTTATGACTTTGTATTTTTATTAATTTTCATAATTTTCGGTTTGTATTAATTTCCATTTAGCAATTTGTAAAACTAAACAAACAAAGTTCTGTATGAATGCGGTACTTAATCCCAATAGGAATTTCAGTCTTTCATTGTATAAAAGTGATTTACTAAAATTAAAAATGTAGGCATTAATTTAAATATTATTATACATACCTCAACAAGCAATAAAAGGCATGTGGTCTGTATAGCCAAGTACGCTCTAAATGTAAAGCCTATATTCCCTCTTTAATGTCTATACCCTGATTTTCACCGCCAGACGAGTGAAAAATAGCTAAACGCATTAATTTGAACACTGTTGCTGTACTCTACACAGACAGGAATTAATCTGGGAGAATAAATATAAATATACTGAAAAGTGAAATGGAGCATTAACTAAATGAGCGAGCATTGATGTGTCAGCGGAACGTGAGCGTAATATATGAGAGGATGGAAAAATTGAAAGAAACGTGCCAAAAGTATTTCACATATAGAAAGACTACAAAATATAGATATCCACTATATCATTCTTTTGAATTCTGCACCTTTTAATATATGTTATACAGTTATAGGATCCTATTTAACAATAAATCTACAGGACACGATTAACCTCCATACTTTGTAACATGATTTTCACGACTTGTACTTTTAAGCTCTTATTTCATATCTTCTCAAGGGTTTTCCTCTATATTTTTCCTACCGAATTACTTACCAACACAAGAATGGCATGTGTACACTTTGCTTTAGTTCGGTTACACAACCCCTCCGAAGTTTAATCACTTTATCGAAAAGCCTGCGGAAATTGAAAATAATAGTGGAATCCTCTGTATTTATGATTGAAATCGTCCATTGTGAAAAATACAAGCATTTTATTTTAAATAAAGATTTTAAATATTTGTTTGACGACGACAGACAGAATTGTCGGTGAAGATGGTAGAAATTAGAACATTCAGGAAATTATATAATTGGAAAAATAAATTGTTGTGTAAGTACATATTTATAAATTATTAAATAAATCCTATTATAATTTCTAAATATATGGCGACATCTTGGGACACAATTATTATGTTCACATTGATAATTATTTCATTTTTGCCAACACTTTATAAGCTTAAGATGTAACAATACTCTTTCAATGTGTACTTACTTTTGTTAGTTATTATTTATATTTCATGAGTTAATTTTGGTCATTACGTTTATGCAAGCTGCACCAATCTTTCCATAATACCATCGCTTGCGCCGGCGGGGTCTCAAATTTTCAGAAAATACAAGAACGAAATAGGAATAAAACAGCACAATTTGGGTTATACATTTAATTAAACAATTAATTACTTGTTTATTTTGATGATTTTTTAAAATTATTTAAATATTTTTTTCCTTTGTTTTCTTTGTATATTTGTAATAATTACAATACATGTGTGTATTTTTTAAATTAGTTTGTAATTATTTGTAAATTTTTGAAATACGCGGTTTTATTAGCGATTCTTAGTTTTGCCAAGCTTGGAATTAATACTAATTATCTTCGGGCCTATACATGGGCTACCAAAACGGGAGCATTCATGGAAAATATAATGTTTTCAAAAAAAACAACTCATTTGAAACAAGCAAACAAATTACTATATTTACACTTTTACAGTTTAGGAATTCGAACTATTGCTCAAAGTTGGTAATCCTGGCGTCAGCATTCATTAAAGCTTTATAATTGGCAGGAAACTACGTTTTCCTGGCATGACGATTTTTGAAATTATTGATAATTGAATGATTTGTTGTAATTATTTTGTTTCTATTTGTCTGTATGCATTTGTTGTAAATATTTTGTTTCTATTTGGAATTTATTTTGCTGTTGTATTTTTATGTAACTTTATAGTTGGTTTTATTTGGAATTTTCAAAAATATTTTGTTTTCACTTGGAATTTATTATTTTATTTATATTGGGCAATTTTGTTAATTTAACACATGTATTAATACAAATATCTAATTATCTAGCGTATTAATTATTATATTACACACCCGTCAGCAGCCCAGCGTCTAATTTTATCCTTTTAGTCGAAGTCGTGTGATCCATCTACAACGCCTGAAAATAGACACAAAATAAAATAGAAAGGATCAGTTCACATAGCTGACGCTTGGGAGTGTTGGACGCAGTTGGGTTGGGAACGGTCATGGATTTGTTTGGATTTGGAGGCCAAGCCTCAAAAGTCTTTGTTGTTGCGAGTCGCGAGTACAAGCCTGCATGTCCCTCATCGTTAACCATTGGAAGTTGCTATAGGAGGCTTGTTCGTAACCGTAACTCTCAGATGCACAATTGAACATTTGTTTAATGAGGTTTCTGACATGCATTTTCATATTATGTTCATACAAATTAAAATAAATTTATGAATTTACAAATTACAATAAATTTATGAATTTACAAATTACAATAAATTTATGAATTTACAAATTAAAATAATTGTATGAATTTACAAATTAAAATAATTGTATGAATTAAAAAATTAAAATAATTTTATGAATTTACAAATTAAAATAATTTTATGAATTTACAAATTAAACTAAATTTATAAATTTACAAATTAAAATAAATTTATGAATTTACAAATAAAAATTTTATGAATTAAAAATTAAAATAAATTTATAAAAAAAAATTAAAATAAATTTATAAAAAATTATTTTATATTATATTATTATTATTTATATTATCGGCGATTAGCGATTATCTACGTGGAACTAGTGCTTTCAACTTACAACTTATGATGTAAATTATCAAATGTAAATGTACGATATTTATTATCGTCGTGTTACAACTGGAAGATCAGAAGTCATTATTGTACTGAAGTTGGAATAACACGTTAATAAAGACATACAATACAATATAAAAAAATTAAAATAAAATAAATGAATACAAAATCGACTAAATTTTTAAATGCAAAAATCAAAATAAAAGTAACAATGTCAAAATAAAAATAGAAGTAACAATATCAAAATCAAAATAAATTTAGAAAATCAATTTAGAAATATAAAATTTAAAAGAAATAGAATAAATTTAGAAATATAAAATTTAAAAGAAAGTAAAATAAAAGAAATATAAAAACTAAAATAAATGTCTAATCGCAAGTTTGCGGTATGAGAGTAACTCTCAATCGCAACATCGCAAGTTGCAACTGTGCAGATATGCATGATCTAATAAAACCGAATAAAATGTACGCGGAAGTTCAATAAACAACTATATGATTTAGTAAACTGTCCATATAAAGGCCATCCTTGTAACCTGTGTTATACATAATATACACATTTGTTAAGTAAGCGTTTATTTATTGACACCTTTTAGCACAATAATTAAGTAATAATTTAAACGGTCACGTCGATGTATTTTCCACTTTAAAAAAAAATCACATATTTATGTATTAGCACAAATAAATCCTAAAATAAACCAGCAAATTTAGTATTATATAATCCAATCGTGCTTTCCCGGTTTTACAAAATCACCTTGGAAGCTATTTTTTCTAAAGGAAAACAATTATCTTGTCGTCCTGACTCTTCGGCGTTCGGCCGTTTAATTAAAAAATTTAAGCTAAAAAAATAATATATTTGCCACGTGCCTTCAAGGCATTCAAGGAACTTTCATATTGGTTTGGATTTGGTGTATACTTAATTAAAATGAAATGTTGGTGACAACTCGGTTGTGGAAAACTTGATTAATTTTTAGTAAATTGATGTTTATCATTACGTCGTTTTAGACCTGAATAATTAAAATTTAATAAATTGGCAGAATCAACAATATTTTTTAAACCGCTTGCAATTTTGCGTAATTAAAATTCAATTCAAATTAATTTAAAAATTAAAGAAACTTTTATTTTAAAATTAATTTAAATGATTTTGCAATTTTATTTATCAAATTATTTAATTACTAAGCATCTTCAAAACCGCTGTTAATTAATTTGATGACTATTCTGATGAAGAAGACGAGGATTAATTAATCCCGTGGATCCATTTTAATTATTTAAATTTAATTATTGTGAATTGGAAAATTAGTGCCATGCTTTAATTATTTAGATAATGATAAAAGTAGAAAAATGCAACCAAAACAAAGAACATTTCCATAGTCAAGAGATTATTACATTTTTTAGCCCGTTGGCACTTTATTGAGAACTTGAAGAACACAACAAAGTTATATTAACTATGGCCAAATATTACAATCCTAATAATAATAATAAATTCTAATTATTATTTTGCATAAAAATTACATTATTAGTAATATGTATTATCACATTTTTTGCATGACCAAGCTTGAAAAAATTTGGACTATTTGGGAGAATTTAAAATTTGTATTGTTTGTGTTGTCGTATACAGAGCAACGATATCGCAGAGAGAGCCACAAAGTCATCGCTTCTTTGGTCCGAACATTTCTTGAGTGTCGGGTAGGAGAAAATCCTTAACCATGGTATCCACCATATCCTCCTCCGACTCCGTGACCGCCGTAACCGCCAAGACCGGCTCCAGAGAGTCCGTGTCCACCATAACCGCCTTGAAAAATAGAAAATGTTAGACAATGAAATTTAATAATTTAAATGTAAATACAATTAATTTAATTTAATTAAATATATAAATTCAAAATGTATTATTATAAAGACTTACCGAGACCACGGCCGGCATAACCTCCATAACCACCAGCCAAACCGCCAGCGTAGCCACCGCCATGACCGAATCCTCCGTATCCACCGCCGATTCCACGGTTGTAGCCGGAATATCCGGAATAACCGCCATAACCTCCGCCTAAACCGCCTCCGTAACCTCCCAAGGAACGGCCATAACCTCCATAACCTCCTCCGACTCCGGAATACCCGCCGAGTCCACCGCTGTAACCGCCATAACCTCCATGACCGCCATACCCTCCAAGACCGGAATAGCCTCCTCCGAGTCCTCCCAAGCCTCCGTGACCTCCATAACCTCCCAAACTATTGTAATAGTTGCCTTCGGCAGTCTCCAATTTCTCTTCCTTCTTCTCTTCAGCGACCGCCAAGGCGACGCAGGCGAAGAGGGCAACGATAGCCTAAAGAAATAATTATAAAGAAAGATCCAGGATCACCGACTGATTTAATTTTAAGTTATTATTAATTAATAAAACCGAAAATACATTTAGCTTCCTTTAATTTATTATAGAAAAAGGTTTAATCGTTCAATTAATAATTCCAACACTTGATTCGGGACAAATAATTAAATATTTTTGGCTTTGTTTGGATCAGCAGTTTCTAGACTCAGCAGTTTCTAGGATCAGCAGTTTCTAGTTTTTGAATTTTGATTCGAACTCAATGGTTAAAGTTTTCCCGAACTCGATGATCAAATTTTGTTCGAACTCGATGTTCAAAATTTGTTCGAGCTCGATATTTAAGCTTTTTCGAACTCGATCAAGCTTTGTTCGAACTCGATGATCAACTGTTGGTTCGAACTCGTTAATAAAAATAATAAGTGATTATTTTTAAAAAAAACTCGTGAAATTCCTATTTTTTGTAGTTTGTAAAGCTATAATTTTGATAGAAATAGAAGAAACTCACAAAGATCTTGGCCATTTTGGTCAAATGTGGTAAATTGTTGTCGGGTTGAAACTTTGTTGAGATGAATGCTTCTAACTGAAGAGCTGTTTGAGCTTTGATACTTTTCATCAACTTCCATCAGCTTTTTATATGATTTACCCTGATGATAAAAATAATCCACATTTCTAAATTTTCCATATTTTTCCACTGCATTTCCATCTTGCTCACCATTGTGGACATAGTATGCATAGAACTTACCCCCAAGAGCTGGGTCGTTGAGAAAAAATAGAATTAAGATAAAGCACCTCGATTGCATGTTATTATATGCAAGGTCCTTTTTGCTACAGTTGATTCTTCTTGTCTCGTTATAGGTTTATATCTATATACCATATATATACTATATAATAGGAAAAAAACAGATGTTACATGGCAAAAAAAATACAATGCTATATTGTCTATTATGCGAAAAAAATAAATTACATATATACATACATCATTTCATATTAGATACACTGGGAATGGGAAAATAAAATGGGAACCCTCATCAGACATCCCGTTTGAAGAATTATATGGAAAAGCGCTGTAGAATTGTCTTGGGGTCTCCACAATTATTACCCACTTTGAGGTACGTGGATGAATACAAATTGTGGTAAAATAAAAAAGGTTGAAAATAATGCTCCTTTAAGTCTGAGGACTGTCAAATGCATACGTGGAGATCATTTACGGCCCTGTTGTGTGTAGAGTTGCAGTAATATATTGCACTTTATTATAGAAAAATAGTGAGAGTTATTGTACTTAGTATATCCCACAACACACAATTTAACTGATGCAAGATCAAGTGGAGTGATAATTGTCTGAAATGCAATCAACTTGATTTACTCCCTCAAAAGATTTTCCGTTGTTCTTTTCTTTCACGTATAAACAATCTAATAAGACAGATTTGATAATTTCATGCCGTCTCTAATAATTTACCAAGTATTTAGCAGACATTATTTATTACAACAACACTTTTTTCAGGTTTTCAATCATTTTCCCTCTCATTCTGCCCCATTTTGCTGTTAGAATAGAAATTTCAATGATTTCGTATATCTTTCATATAAATTTTCAAGCCCCCGCGTAAAGGATTAAATGGCCGCTGCGTTTTTGAGGATTAAAGGAACCATTTTTTGAAACCAGAAATTAGAAAAATAAATGAAAAGAAACACGTTAAATATTATACGTTCAATAGGTCCTAACTAACTATGACATAATACATATCGTCGGTGAAGATGCAAAGTGAGCTATATCCACCATCATTTTAAATCCAATTTATGATATAACTCCACTATCCTCACCTATATTACCTCACCTATATTCACGGTAAATCTCTGTCGCGTTTTTTAAATTTCGCGCCATACATAATAATACAGAAAACGATAAAATCAGATTGTTTTTCGCATGCAAAGCACGGGCTTAAAGCTAGTTAATTTACAACTGCTTTGCATTTTAAATTTTAAGTACAAAAGCTCCCTCCGTTTTTAATTCAATTTTACCGGCAAGATATTCCATTTTTACACTGAATTCATGGTGGGTATCTCATTTTGCATTAGGTTCACATGGAGATAGCCCACTTTGCATTGCCAACGACGATATCCCATCTTGCACTGAATTGATGGTAGATACCTCATCTTGCACTAAATTATTGATGGCAGATATCTCATGTTGCATTTAGGTTCAAATGGAGAGAGCCCATTTTGCATTTAGGTTCCCATGGAGATAGAGATAGACCATTTTGCATTTAGGTTCACATGGAGATAGAGATAGTCCATTTTGCATTTAGGTTCACATGGAGATAGAGATAGCCCATTTTGCATCTCCACCGAGGATATGTTATGCTAAGCTTTGGAGTTGCTCCTTTGCTCTTATTCATTAAAAAATGTGCTTTCAACGATTTTCCTGTTGTGGGATCCTTTCCCTTATTTATTATTGCAAACCTATAATAGTAAGTATCGTTGATTTTTTTCTGACGTGTGTACCACACTATATCATATTTTAATACGTTACATAAATGGACTGTGAATCACGATTAAATTTTATCATCTACCCCCTTGTTGTTTTAAGATACATGTGTGAATAATTCATCACGACTTTTAAGAAACCCAAAGACCTAAATCTGCTGCCGTAAATAACAATCCAGCCGTATAGAACACTTACAATGTACATACATATATGTATAGATAGAAATATAGACTAAATAAATCTATACGTATATAGTGCATATAAATAATTACCTGTATATAATAGTATACCTAGGTAAGTAATAATTATATTATGCATTTCCCCCTAAATTGTGGCTCATTTGATTTTTGGCTTATGCAACCGCGCCGCTAAGATTTTTATGCTTCCATAACGATTGCCAATCATTTAAAGATCATTTAATACTTTATTATAGGAAAATCATTTTTTTCACCCCCCAAATTACCGCAAACAATACAATACTGATATATTATGAATTACATCGATGAGAACGGTCAAACAATCCTTATATATTATTCCTTCATTTTGCCTTGAACTGTTTTGATTTGGTCAATCTATTTATTTTAGGGAAATACTAATAATTGCAGTGGTTTATGCTCAAAGTTTCAAAAAATTAAATACTCAAAATTGTATACATAGCTCTTGCTTTAAATAATACTTTTTTTCACTTTAATTATAGCGAATTAATTCTCCTTCGAATTTCAGCTTTAATTAGAATTTTAAAAAAATTATTACAAGAAATAATACAAAAATTAATACAAACATTAATACAAAAATTAATAAAAAAATTAATACAAAAATTAATACAAAAATTAATACAAAAATTAATACAAAAATTAATACAAAAATTAATACAAAAATTAATGCAAAAATTAATTAAGAATTAGAAAATAATCAGATTTTCCTTTTAAGTATTGTATTTATACAATTTTTTAAAGCAAAACGCAATTTTTTTAAAAAAATCCAACAATTTTGTATCGCTGACAAAATAAGTAGAAGTTGAAATCACTCTCAATGTTTTACTTTGGCTAAGAAACGGTTTCATTTACCAACCATTTATTTTTAAAGTGTGTCAATCTGAATCTTTCAGAGTTTCCATGTGTCAATCTCTTCGCGCATATATTCGAATGAGTCAGTCACCACTACCGGAACTCTCGCTGATGATGAATGTCCTGAGAGCTCTACTTTTATTACAGTTGTTTTGTATAATTATATGTAAGATACATCTGTGTATAACAAATAACAAACAATTCATTCATGTATATACATTTGATGTTGGAGTTATGTACATTATAATAAGAAATAATCCACAAGACGCACCTCCGTACATATTTTACCCTGTTTTTTTTTTAATTTATTTCTTTTGCATAATTGCAAAATTGACACCACAGTGCGAGCGCAATGAGGTCTGACAATTGTATTATTTGAGTAAATTTAAGTAAAAAGCCACAGATTTTATCGCCTGGGCATTTTATATGTGTGTATACATAATGTGTATATAATGTAATGTATAAAAATAACATTATATACGTAATACACATATGTATATACATATAATATGCATTGTAAACATAAAATAAGATACATGATACACGTTGCAGCAGTTTTGCTCTGAATGAATTAATTTTTATGACTTTTTTGGCTCCCGGCACTACAACAACTTGAGATGAGAGAACAACATTGCATTTCCCTTTTTCATAAACACCGCGTAATTTTCTGAAATTCTCTGTAATGCATTTTTACCTCTGGCATTATTTTAACCCTCAACATGAGGGAAGAATGTGAAATGCACAAACTTTATTATGGTGGTGGTGCATATTTCAAATGCAGTCGGCTGAGCAATAAATGATTTAAAAGCTTTTCCTTGTCTCTCGGAATCAAGAACTTTGCTCTACAATCCTTGTTTTCTAAAATAATTAATCTAATTATGAATAATAAATCTCCTGTGCAAGGGATTATAATTGCGAGGAATTATTTTTAGCGTAATCTATGTCCTATTTATTTATATTATATGAGCAACGTATATAGATTCCGCTTTTAATCCCACGGGGTCAATTAAGATTCACTTTGTATTATTTTCAGTTCAGTTTCTATTTAATAGGAATATTATTTGTAGCTTTGTAGGGATTGCATTGTAATAGAATTCATATTAATATTTAATATCTTCATTTTTATTTCCGCCCAGAGATTTACGTATAAAGGAGAATTGCATGAAGAATTTGTATGTATATATATGGGAATTTGTAGTTTTGTAGTCGGAAGGAATTATCTTGGCTTCATGCTGAGATGTGCAGGGACAAATTATTAATCTTATTTATAAGATTTACTTATAAGTAAATGCACTGTGCACTGCAGTAAATTAAATTCTTCTACCTGTATTTCATATTGCTCTGTTGCTATCTCGTTGTCTAGGTGACATTTTTATTTCAAATGCATACAACTCACCTCACAAAATAGCTGTGCGAACCCCGAAATTATGATTTATGTGAATATAAAAGCTTATTTCCCCTATAACACGCAGTATAACTCTTTTAAGAATTATTTTTTTAAAACATTTAAATGTATTTTTTGTATTTACATACTTTGAACTTTAAAATTATTTGTATTTATTTTTGTATTTATTTTTGAATTTATTTTTGAATTTATTTTTGTATTTATTTTTGTATTTATTTTTGTATTTATTTTTGTATTTATTTTTGTATTTATTTTT
>JAQGAK010005135.1:0-10758 GCA_034696945.1 Lipothrix lubbocki | reverse complement strand
CAAAATGCCGGTTATGCTATTTTACCTAATAAAGAGGAAACTATGGGAATCACTGGGTTTCGGGCTCCTTCATATGTATTGCGATGTGCTAAACTTCCTAGAAGTTTCCAATAGTGTCCATTTTACTGTGAGGTATGCTAAGCAATAAAATCAATTTTTATGACACATGGCTATAATAACTGGTAAATTTCGAGAGTAAACTGCATGTTTTAGTGTTTTAATCACGTCCGCTCTAGATTCGTTTGAAGTATTAGTAGAAAAATTTGAAATCCATAGGGCTCGTGTTTTAATATTTAAAACGTTTGGCAAAAACATTTTGTGATTACTTTGGAACCTCGCTATAAGAGGCCTCCATATAAGAGAATTCTCTGTATAAAAGATCCTTTGGGCTCGCATGTCATACATGGTTATATGCATACGGGCTCTCTTTATAAGAGAAGTTCTATATAAGAGGCAGATTTTGGTGATTTATAGCCTTCTCTTATAGCGAGGTTCCAGTGTATATGTTTTCATAATGGGAAAATCAATGTCTTCGGACCGGCACATATAATCGAAACGTAAAACACCAGAGTCAAACATTGTGTATTAATTTCAATAAATCGAAAAACATTTAGCCATTAAATTAAACATTAGGTTAAGTATCGAATTCTCTATAACAGCAGATTTCCAAAATCAGTTGCAGTTGTTTTATAGATAATAAAAATAAATACCACAAAAATTTGTCTTTCATGAGCAGACTTATTCTTTGTGGCGGCCAATTTTTTATCTTCACAAGAGACCGTTATAAACAGTTATATACTCTAATCAACTATGTAGGCACTTATCTGCATTCTAAAATTTATTGTGTAGCTTTGCTAACACTACAAAATTACTTCCAAAAACATTCGGCTTGCCGCCGTTTTCAATACCACTACTACTCCGAACGGCAGCGGGTTGGGATTATATTTGTTAGGAGAATATTTGTTAGAAGTTTTCTCGTTATGCAAATGTTGTATTGAAAACCCAAAACTACATGCACAATGAATATGTAATAAATCTATTAGAATGATATATCTTGTAAAAATACTGCTTTGCTCCATCGATTGGAACTTTTTCAATTAAATACAAAATTATATAAACTAAATAATGTGAAGTAATAACGATTTTAAAATGCATATTTGGTCGTGATTACGTGGTTGATCCATTTGTCCAATAACAACAATATTATGAATATTACGTATTTCAATTTAACTGAAATAATTAATACAACAATACAAACTTCTAACAATATTACAATTATGCATAGTAAGGCTAGCGCAATGATAAAAATTTCCATCATATCAAAGATCGAACACTGAAAAGACACCCAATAATGTTTGCGGATTCATGAGTACAAAGAGTATGCCCGGATGTTAAAAGCGGTGGTTATGTAGTTTTACGCAACAACCAGTAAATCTGTTACTGGATTGAGCACGAAGTCGAGCATAGTTAGGATCATTCCTTTATCGACTATGTATATCGAGCCAATATGAATTCCCATTGGCTTAACGCTTCGAAGAAACCGTTTCAAAAGTAACGTTTGCGGTCGAGAATGCCAGCTATCGAGCATGGTTTTTGACTTGTCTTGAACTGCAGCAGCAGCAGAGAGACTAGTTGTTAGCACAACCAGTGCAGCTACTCCAATTACTAACAACAGTAGCCCCAATAAACCTCCGAATTTTATGCAACCAAATGTGCAATAAATCACAATAAACAGAGCAAGCCACTTTGCAGCGGGTGCAAACACTGGACAGTAGACGCGCGTTGCAAAAGCTAATAGAACTTGGAGTTCCCGAATTATTTTCATAAAAACCATGGGAGTATGTGCAGAGTCATCAAGTTGGTGGTTTCGAACATTCAAACTGAAATGAGAATGATTTAAATTGTTTTAGAATATTGAATTGTGTGAAAATCAATATGTTTATATAAATTCCAAAGAATAAGTATGAACTTGCACAGTGGAAACTTTGTATAATCGCTCCCTGTAAAGCGGTAAAAATTGGCCGTTATAAACAAATTTCGTGTAAGAGTCAGAATTACGTGCAAATATAATTCTGGGGCCCAAAACCTCCGGGCGTAATAAATGGCCCACCCTTATAAAGAGAACCGTTATAGCAAAGCTTCACTGTATATACATATATGTTGGTACTTCAGTTGGTTCATCAGGGTTGACAGAGTGCTCAATATGTCCATCATAGGGAGGGCTAATACGAATAAGCAGGCACCATATGCAAAAGCAAAATAGAGCCACGCACAAGTTTGAAAGCATAAAACTATGATGAACAACCAGCCCTGGTGGACATTAAGCAATGATGTGAACGTCAGTGGCATTTGTGGGTGTACAAGTGTCCACGGTATGAGCAGGAAGACTGAAGCAAAGACCCCGTAGTAGTAGACCAAAATAATTAGACCTGCTTTGTCCGCTTTCATTTGCTGACGGAACGACATGCGCTTCTCCTTAGACATGTGACTTTCTGCAAGAAAAGTCAGTACGTAAAATAAACAACACCAATTAGGAATATTAGTTACAGTAAAATGAAAGCAATTTCTAACTTTTGAACTTGATCGCGAAATCGACAAATTGCCAATGAACGGAGTACAGGTCATTCGTAAACATTGTTCTATCCGCCCCCACCACCATTAGTACACTTAGGTTGAGAATACAAACTAACGAGAGAAAAAAATAACCCCTCTGAGTATTTGTAGGATTTTTCCATTGTGATGCACCATATGTTCGCAGGCTTAACCAAACAAAATATGATACCATGGTCATCCACAACAAGTAGAAGAGGACGATGTCCAATCTTTTTGTCGATTTGTACAATGTTCTTGTACGTGGATCCCAGCGATATGGAATTATTCGAAGGAAACACGCCAGGGAATAGCCCTTGAAGATATATTTTCGAGCAAGTGGCCCTAACATTTTTAAATTAAATTAAATTTTGTTCGTAAAATATTGAATGTCGTGGGCACCAGTTGAAAAATTATTTCGTTTTTTGTGTTTGAACAGCGTTAAATTTGTTTAAATTGATATAATTTCAATAAAACAAACGCGGTACCATACTGTGCCCACTAAACGACAGAACTAAGTTAATTCAATATTCAGTATTCGCATAATTTGAAGAACTAGGATTCGGATTTTATAACGAAAAACGTTAGACAGAGACATGTTGTGATTTATGATATTGTTGTACGTATGTATTCATAACTGATGAAACCAGTACACTTATGGCCAACTCAACATTTAATTAAAACTTGGTTATTACTTTCTATCACCATTGTTGTACGTCTGCTAAAGTAAAATTCAGGAAAACACGAGCACGCTCGACATTAGTGTATAGAATTTATGCTCTATATTAGCAAACATAACAATATATGAGTCAATCATATGGTTAAGACTGTTTCTAGCACGTGTAGAACAATTACCTTCAGTGGGATTAGTTAATTAGATGGAATTTGGCTCATAGGCTTCTCATAAGACATCTAGGTCAAATTTTCCTGTCGTTTAAAACGACGCCCTTGTACGTGGATTCCAGCGATTTTGAATTATTTGAAAAAACTCGCTCTTGGAGACATTTTTCTATAACAAGGTAGATTTTGTAAAACATGTCGGTAAAACACAAAAAATAAACCATTTTTAACATACTTAAATTGTTTATTTTAAATTGTTGAAGATGATTCCACCATTAGTTGAACTGGTAATTTGCTTTTTATGTAGTCACGTTTTCTATTAGGCACATGTGTGCAATTTGAAGACAATTTAAACTTTGATTGTATGTATAAACACGTGGACAAACATTGTGAATCAACTGCAGCCCATAATTTCCAAACATTTTCGTTCGGCTAAACTAATATATTTTCAGAACCGAATAATAGGTTTTTATAAATTGAAAGTATTTTTTATTAATTTTAGGAAATGAAAATCTAACCGTAGGCTACACGAGCGTCAAGTCCAAGTAATGTTTAACGAAGACCCAGAAAAATCAATAAGTATTCAGTAACTTCAGAGCTAATCTGCAAAGGTTTTTGATGATATTTTAATTTGACCACGAATTTGTGAAAAACTAATAACGCAACCCGGTCGACATTATACTCAAACTGAAGCAAATGACGCGAAGAACACAAATATGAAATCAGATTCAACATAATAATAACCTATAAAAAATCCGTATTTGGGAGGTCCTTTTTTAGCTTCTTTGGAATATTGCGGTGCAAATTGTACGTGTATGTACTAAAAATTCTTTAATTAGTGATCTCAGGGTAACTTTTTATGCTCAATTCAATTAAAAATATTTCATGTGTTTGGTCCCTGTTTTGACTTGCAGAGTTAGAAAAGCTACATATTTAGGTCTATAATGCACATTTCTATACAAAGAAATTGAAAAAAATTAAATTAAAAAACAGTTTTGAGATAATTCGTTTTTGGACCCAAAAATTTGCCGTTCTGCGACCCCGTTTAAATACATGCAAAGTTACTAAAAATCTTTTTTGCACCTGAATGGTTTAATTTAGATGCAGTTTTTCACAAATTCGTGGTCAAATTAAAATATTATCGAAAAGCTGTGCAGATTAGCTCTGAAGTTACTTATTAAATTGTTCGCGACAAATATGTATCGGACGTTTTAAGAAGCAACGAGTAAATTCGCGATAGAAGTAAGCACAAAGCTGAGCATAGTGAGTATCATTCCTTTATCAATCACATACATCGAGCCAATACTAATTCCGATTGGCTTTACGCTGCGCAGGAACTTTTTCACGAGTAATGGCTGCCGACGAGACTGCCAGCTGCACAGCATTTCTTTGGAGTTTTCATGAATTGCAGCAGAAGCAGATACAGAAGTTATGAGCAGAATAAATATCAATCCTCCAAGCACTAAAATTTGTAACCCCATCAACCCCCCGAATCTTATGCAGCCAAACGTGCAGTAAATCACCACGAAAAGGGACATCCATTTTTGAGCGGGTGCAATGACCGGACAGTACACACGCGTTCCAAAAGCCAATAGAACTTGGAGTTCCCGAATGGTTTTCATAAACACAACGGGCTTTCGCACAGCGGCATCCACTTTACGGTTCGAAACTTCCAAGCTAAAAAATTACGAGCCGTTCAGATTTAATTTAACTCGGGTACCGAGCTTACATCGGATATGTTTAACTATATACACTGGAACCTCGCTATAAGACAACGCTATAAATCACTAGTATGCATATAACCATGTATGACATGCGAGCCTAAAGGATCTCTAGAGAAAATTCTCTTATATGGAAGGTCTTATAGTGAGGTTTTAGTGTACTGCAAAAATTACACCGCACTCTTGCTATAAAATATCTCCATATAAACGACATCTCCCTGTAAGAGCTCCTGTGGGCCGACATATAGTTATATGCATACTAGCTCCTTCTATAAGAGAATTCAAAATTAGGAGACTGATTTAGGACATTTTTAGCGTTCACTTATAGCAGGAGTTCAGTGTCATACGTTTGTAATTATTACTTCATTTGATTCGTCAGGGTGGACAGAGTGTTCAAGAGTTCCATCATTGGGAAGAATAGTACAAATATACAGGCAGAGAGTACAAAAGAAAAATGAAGGAGGACATATACGTGAAAACATTGGACAGGAATAAACAACCAGAGCGGGAAATCAATCAATGACGTGAGTTGCCATGGCATTTGTGGATGTAAAATTATGAGGGATGTGGACAGAATGCAAACAACGGTAGCCCCGTAGTAGTTGCACATCATAGCCAAACCAACTTTGTCGTCTTTTATTTGGTTCCGAAAAGACAACAGCTTTTCCTTACGCATATAACTTTCTGAAATTAAAGTCATTCGAATTTAATTACGTAAACCGGACTCTCGCTATAAGAGATCTCCATATAAGAGAACTCTCCCTATAAGAGATCCTTTGGGCTTGTATATTGTACATATGTAGTTATATGCATACCAGCTCTCCCTATAAGCGAATTCCTATATAAGAGACTGATTTTGGTGATTTATAGCGTTCTCTTATAGCGAGAATCCAGTGTCTACACACATTTAAGATCTAAGTAGGAATATGTATTTAAACTAAAAAATCAGATGACAGCTAACTTTTAAACTTCGTCGCAAAATCGAAAAACTGCCAGTGAAACGAATAGACTTCATTCGTGAAAAGTTTTCTATCCGCCCACACCACCATCAGGAAACTAAAGAGGAGGAAAGAAATTAACATGACGAAATAATACCCCCTCTGAGTTTCTGTGGGATTAATCCATTGTGATGCATTAAACGTTCGCAAGCCCATCCAAAGATAACCCAATATGATGGACTTCCAGGTGAAAGTAAAGACACGGCGGTCAGATTGTGTTGTCTGTTGTTGCAACGTTCTTGTGCGTGGATTCCAGCGATATGGAATTATTCTAAAGAAACTTGCACGGAGATAGCCCTTGAAAACATATTTTCGAGAAAGCGGGCCCAACATTTTGTATTAAATTAAAATTTGTTTCCAATTGTAAAGAATATGCAAGCCAGAAGTTAACAAATCAATTGGTTTCTCTAGTGCAGATAACTTTAGCAAAGTTTGTTTAAAACTTCCGATGTTTTCCTTATAAGAAAGCAACGCGAGTCAACTTTTTTGTTTAGTTTTAGCGACTGACAACTTTCCTTTTATTTGGTCACGTTTTTACAATTCGGGCAAATGTGTGTCATTGTCCTACATGTATATATTTCAACAAAACTGTACACAATGGTTTCGTCGTGTTATACAAGTAAAAAGAAAAGACATTTTAACCATGTTTGTTATGATATCCAGTTTTTTGATGCATGGTAAAAAATCCTTTCGTAGTTTCTGACGGTATCAACCTAATGGTTGAATTGGGTTACCAATCCACCATTGATGACACTTGCCCACAAAAACTGTAATACTTGTAGTCAAGATTTTATCTTTTTACTACGTCGGTTCTGGCTTTATGTAAGCTATTCATCACAAAATTTTAAGGCTCGTGCTTAATACTTAAAACGCTATTGTGGTTATTAAGACGTTTTATGGCTTTTAATACTTATGTTAGTATGTTTTCATAACGTAAGGAATCAATATTTCTACGGCTAAATCAACACATATGTACATATTCAAAACTTGAAGACTATTTCAATTTTGTGGTTTTATGTACATGTGGCTAAACACACATTAGGTGATTATATTGCAGGCCCTAATAATTTCCAGTGCCATTTTTGTTTAGCTAAACTGAAATAATCCCAGCAATGAACCACAAAGCTTCGAATGAAATGAGATATGATCTAATGATTTTAGCAACTATCAAAATTGTGCATATTTGACAGTTTTACGTTGTAAAGTAGAATTTTATTCGAAATTACCAAACGTAGCTACTTCTGAATCACGCCCAATTTAATTCAGTATTTCTGAGTAAACGTTAGGAATTCGGGTTAAATTCCATCTGACCTTGTAGTTAAATATATGTTTTAGGAGATATTAACCTAAATTATATTGTACTTCCACAGAATCATACCACAATGTATAAAATTGCTGTTCATCCGTAGCGCTAGTTTTTCTAATTTAACGTTAATTTTAATTTTACATCACAATTTAGTTACTAAGGTTTATATCACGGTATGGGTTTGAGGAAAACGAAAATTATGCAAAATTTGTGCTCTTAAATGTATGTCGTTCAAATTAAAAATCTATATTGAATTCCACATTACATGAAACTATAAGCAGTATAATTGACATGATACCAGTTTTAATTTTATAATAATAAATTGAACAATAATTAACCTAATTTAATATTTCTTTATAACGGCCAGAGTTTGTGAGCCTCCCGATCAAACTCATAATTTTGCCACTATAGTACTATTTTCCTCTAGGATAACACTTCGGGGAACTTTTGCACTATAGTAATGGTTGCGGTTGGGATTGCCAACATCCAGTGACAACTCAAAAGGAAATTCTGTATATGTTTACACACCATTTTCACTGAGTTGTCATAAATTGAAGCAGGAACAGATAAACTACGTACTTGTTAGCAAAGCCAACATAATTCCTCAAAATTATTACATCAAATCTCAATCGAATCTTATTTAGTTAAGCGTGGAGTGAATGACTATGAATGATGCCAACTAAAAATGGGACAAAATTTATGAACTATCCAAATGTTTAATAATTCAAGTGATTTCGACAGTTTTGTTTTTATTGACTTTCATATTTTGTTACCTATATAATTGTGGACCTAAAACGCCAACACTCATCGTGGGCAGAGTATTAGAGACAATACCACTTTTTGTATTGAACGAGTGGCAAAATGTATTAAAACGATTCTCAAACTTTGAAGAATTATAAAGTACCAAAAATCATTGATCATATGTGGGTACCCATATTCTGGTACGGGATGATTTATAGCATTAGGGACAACTGCATGTTGGTACGCTTCAATACTCGTCAAATGGTACTTTGTGGTACCTCGCCCACGGTAAGTCACCCGGTAACTACGCTTTTAAACAATTAACCGTGTTCACTGTTACTTGAAAACTAAAATATTAAAATTTTAATCATGCCTGTTACAAAGAGTGTCGAGCATAATAAATTACATGTTCGAGAACATTCCGGCTTAAAGCTCATATTTTGATTTAATCTACCGGTTTAAATATTTCATTTGGTTGTGTCTGCCTCTGCCTATACTTAGGTTTTGTGTAGTACAACAAAAGTTCCGTTTGTGACAAATGCCTGTAAAAACTGGACATCATTTTAAATGATATTATATGAATAAATATGATGATATTATTTTGGTCTGTTATTATTTCTTTACCAGAATAAATTTTAAATAATCTCAGAACAACAGTTGATGCATCAAAAATATTTCATATGACATTTGCAGTATTACATTGCAGAAAACTATTCTTCAGTATTTAATAATTTATCCCAAATGCTAATGTTTACTCCTAGGCTAACATATACGCGCAAATCAAATACATTAATCATTTTTTTCAGGTTTACACAGTTAGTTCCAATCATTAATAAGCCGTTTGTTGACATAAATAACAAGCTTGTAAGTTACATACATTACAATATAGGGCCAACAACGTTACAAACATGGAACATATTATATTTTCAAACGTTTTACGAAACAACAAGTAAATCCGCGACAGAAGTAAGCACGAAGTTGAGCATCGTAAGAATCATTCCTTTATCCACCACGTACATTGACCCTATATTCATTCCCATTGGCTTAACGCTCCGGAGAAACTTTTTCACGAGTAATGGCTGCGGTCGAAATTGCCAACTATTCAGCATTTCCTTGGATTGCTGAAGAACAGAAGCGTAAGCGGATACAGCATTTATGAGCAAAACCAGTGACACTCTAGCTACAAATAGCAATATTAGCCCCATAAAACGAACTGTACGCAGATAAATGTGGAGTAAATCACGATAAACAGTGCCATCCACTTAGCAGCAGGCCCAATGACTGGACAGTATACACTCTTTCCAAACCCAAGTAAAACCTGGAATTCCCAAACGGTTTTCATAAAAACAATAGGAGTTCGCGCAGAGTCATCGAGTCGGTGGTTTGGAACATTTAAGCTAAAAGAAAAGCAAACAAAAAAATATAAACAACAAATAAACAACTACTAATATATATATCCAATTGTTGGTAACTTCAACTGATTAAACAGTTTTATCGCAATATTTAATAATTCCATCAAGGGGAAGAATAATACGAATACGCAGGCGTTGAATGCAAAGTCAAATATTACGAAGACACTGATTTGTAAGCTCTGGACTGTAATGAACAACCACGGCCAGAATTCGACCAATGATATTAGTGCCATTGCCAATTGTGGATGAAGAAGCATAAATGGTATGACCAGCGTGTTAAAAACGTTAATCGCGTAGTAATACAGCATCATACTCACACCTGATGTGTCCGCCTTTACCTACTGCCGAAAAGACGGGCGCTTCTCTTTGGGCATGTGAGTTTCTGTAAGTAAAGTTAAATACAGTATAACCAGTATAAGTACTATTAGGAATTAAGTGGGAGTATACACATGACTCTCGCTATAACAGTTCTTTACATAAAAAAACTTTCTTTGTAAAAGATCCTTTGGCCCCGAATGCCATACATGGTTATATGCACATGAGCTCTCTTTATAAGAGAATTTCTTTATAAGAGGTAGATTAAGCTGGATAATAGCGTTTTCTTATATCGAGGGTTCAGTTTATGTAGGCTTTAAAGTAAAATAAACAAAATTTCTACCTTTTGAACTTCACTGCAAAATCAACAAGCTGCCAGTGAAATGAGTAAAGTTCGCTCGTAAAGAGATTTCCATCCGCCCACAATGATATTACAAGACTATACGTAAGAACACAAACTAACGAGATGAAATAATACCTCTTCTGAGTTCTTGTGGGATCAATCCATTGTAAAGCATTATAAGTTTGCAGATCACACCAAAAAAAGCCTAGTACATAGGCTGTCCACAGACAATAAAATACAAAGCCGTCAAATCTACTTGTCGCTTCGTACAATGTTCTGGTACGTGGATTCTAACGATATGGAATTAATCTTAATAAACTTGCCCGGTAATAGCACTTGTAAATATATTTTCGAGCAAAAGTGGTCATAACATTTTTTACTAAATCTGATGTTGGTGAAAGATTTACAGTGATTTTAGACTTAACCGGAAACTCGACCATGCAATTTTTTTAGATTAACCCAAAAATAGCCAAAACTGATAGTTTCCATCCAA
>JAQGAK010005134.1:0-10760 GCA_034696945.1 Lipothrix lubbocki | reverse complement strand
TAAGAATGAAGTTGGGGTGTATAGCAAGCAGGTATGTTACATAGGTACACCATAGTGATAAAAGAATATAATTTTTTTCTTTAGAGTATGAACACTTGCCGATAACAATTTTGTTTTCGACCTCTCTCTCTCTCTCTCTCTCTTTCTAGTAGTACTTATTATAGTAGAAAGCTCTACTGTAGCAACCCGAGAACGCCGGAAACTTCGTACGGACAACGAAAACTGTCCCACTGGTAGGAACAGACACTGAAGAAAGCCAAACTCCAACTTCAATGCTTGACGACGTCCGGCCCGAGGCTCCTCCGGTGTATTTTGATGAACCCCCGCCGTCATATTCCCAATGCAGCAGCTCATATTCCCACGGTGTCAAGAAAGACAAACGGGATTAAAACATTTAAAACTCAACACAAGCAATATAATATGCTACAGAAATTTTTAAATGTCATTGTATTTAGCATCGCAGGGTAAAGCCATCGATTTAAGTCGTTGTGTTGTTTCAATTAAATAATAATTTAATATTTTATAATGATTATATTCTTACTTGTAATGGTTTCATGTTTAAATATTTATAATAGTTTTTGGAATATTTATTTACAACATACAAAATACATAAATAAGTACATGCTCATAAATATTGATCACTTTATAACTCCTATAAACTCAAAATATCTCGATATTCAACACACTTGATGTATGTTATTTAACATAATAAGTCCCACATCAAAAGATTTGTATACTTTATGTAAACATTATTAAGTGTGTAGAATAAATAACTTCGGTTATCATGTTTTGACTTTCAACGTATGAATAGTGTAGATTACTGTAGATTAAGAAAATTCTTATTTCCATAAATTCCTTGATAAAGTAAATAGGTATGCACATGGGTTGCACGGGTGACATAAAAGTGGCATGACATAAATGGCATAAATGTGGCATAAATTGGCATGACAAAAAAGGTTTTTGCCACTAGTGGCATAAATTCAAAAAACTAATAGGTATGTACAAGAAATTTTATCTACCATTATAAATTTCAGTACTAAATTTGATACAATGTGCGTATTACAGGTAAATTGTTCAAAGTATTTCGCGTTATTTCGAAAATATTAGTGCTTATTACAGGTGAAATAGTGTCAATTTTTCCGAATTTTTAAAAAACAAATATTTTGATGGTCACAAAAAATATACTGTCACGATAAAATGCACGAAATAAATGTCTTCATCAACCATCACAACAAAAAATGACTAAAAAATGCATTTTGTAAAAATAAATTGTGCCATTTTTGCCATTATGTCAAATGTCATTAATGCCATTTATGCCAGACTGACATGGCAAAAATGAAAACTTTGTGGCATTAATGCAACCCATGCACTATTGTAGAGAGGGAAACTTTGTGCCGTGAAGGACAACTTTCGCGTTTCTCGTACGATCAGGAAGCATTTCATTCTCTCAGACATATAAAAAGTTTACATTTTAAGCATCTGTAGGTGTAATATTTTGTCTTTATTTCAAATTAAATAATTCAAAAATACGTTCTAGTTGCTAAAACTGTGTCGAGTGAAGTTTCATTCACAATGGAGTTCGTGCCTGAAGAGGACATTGCTGTGAGTTTTAAACTCGCACCTGGAGATAAACTCATTTATTGTCCATACAATAGATCCCATCAAGTTCTGTAATAATACATTTAAACATTTTAATTTATTATTAATAATACGGGCTAAACAAGTAAACAACTTTCACAATTCTTAAAATATACCATGCCCGTTCTTCTGAATGTAAAATAAATAATGTATTTTGCACAGCGTAATTGTTGAAACCTCTGTAGTTAGTAGTTACTATATTATATGCTGATTTTGTTTCCAGAGAATTTAAGGCGGCCTCCCATTTGGGAAATTGCCGTCAAGCTTATGTTAAATCTGCAAAATTCAAATCAACAAGCAAGGCCGACAGAATCGAGAAATGTCAATGGAACCCCAACAAGCATCACTTGCCTGCGAATCAATTGAAGGCACATGAAGAAACTTGCGAGGATAGTCAGGCAAAACTTTTCGCGGCGATTCGATGTTAGCAATTTTAATTACTTGTATGATCAAACATTTTTGAAATCAGTGGAGTAAATATTTCGGCTCTAATATGACTAGTAGATCAGTGTAATTAAGAAAGAGTAATAATTAAGAGTACTTCTCTAATGTTTGACAAAATTAAATAATACAAATTTTTATGTAATTTTTACTAACACCGTTACATTGACTTTTTTAGCTTTGAATACAACTCCAGCTACACAAGGTGGACAAAAGGCTGATGACGACGAATGGGAAGACGCTTCTTGGGCTTAAAGGCATCAAATTGAAATGTCGAACTATAAAATAATTGCTCCGACTACATATTTTCGAATTTCGAACCTTTGTATAACATTTTGTCTGATTGTGATTTGCACTGGCTTCCTATCTCCTATCGTGAAACATGATTAAACTGCATTATTTTGCAAAGCTTGTGTCTACAACAAAATAAACTTTCATTAATAAGTAGAAGTTCATTAATGAATTATTATTGAATTAATATTTAAACATTAAAACGAGGCATATCTGCAATCTTTTCATTATTTAATCAAAGTCTATAACTATGTATGTGAATAATGTAGGGCATTTGGTCATTCTACACATTTCCTTCCAAATAAGTGCGAATGATTGATTTTTCACAGTATTGTACTGTACACCAGTCATAAAATCTATAAATACTGACCTACAATAGCATAAAGTATTTACCTGTGTAAGTACAATGCATCCGCTGCACAATTTGCACAAAAACTCACACCTGCCATACCTACAATAACAGCTGGGGCTGGTGTATTAAAATTAGATAGTCAAAAATTTGGGATAACAGTCGGTTAATATCCCGGAATAATGAGCCTACTGTTGCATTAATACCAGCAATGAAATTAACATTAAAAATATATTAAGGTTCCTTTATTAGACCGCTTTCGTATAAAAGTAGGAAAAAGAGCTCGTATAGTAGTTTATTCGCTGAAATTACCACTATGCTACCACACCTAAAGAGTTTTGCCAAATTGACACTTCTTTTAGGATGTTCAAGTTTACTGTTGATTGTATCCTGCACAGCAGCCGATAAAAACATTCACAGACAAGAATCGGAAGTTATTGTCACTGCTCCTGCTGGAAGTTTCTATGGCACAAGTGGGATGACCAGGGGTAAAAAGCGATATAATATTTTCCGAGGTATCCCGTATGCAGAACCACCGGAAAGATTTCAGGCAATGTTTTTGTTTCAATCTTTCATACAATTTTAAATTTGCGGAAATTCGTAATAAAATAAATAAAAAGAACAAATAAATAATTGAAATTTCGTTCAAATGAGACGAAGTTTACTTAACTTAAATTGTATTTAAAGTTTAATTGTACAACCTAGGTAAAATTAGTTATCATAAATTTTAAATATTATTATAAATAATAAATTATACATTTTTATAAAAAATGCAGGCTGCCCTTCCTAAAGCTAAATTATATTCACCATACGATGCCACCTATGACCGTTCTATTTGCCCACAAAAATCCTCGGGACAGAATAAGGTGACGGGATCCGAAGATTGTTTGTATCTCAGTGTTTCAACTCCTCATCACGATGTAAGTGGCTATAGTATTTATCTTTTTCCAAAATAATGTGAACTTTAGTCTCGGCGTACATAGATAGATGTATAATTTATGTATATTTTTGTACATATTCGAAGCGATGCAATTACACTATAAATGGCCTTCTGGCAGTGATGTTTTGGATACACCCTGGGGCATACAAAGGTGGAAATGGTTACCAATACAAGCCAACTTATTTGTTGGATGAGTGCGTTGTTTTAGTGACTATCAATTACCGCTTGGCTGCGCTAGGTGAGTTCGACTCCGAAGCCAAATCTGTATTGAGACTGCGAAATTATTTGCGTTATTAACATATTAGTAACAGTTAAATATTATAGCTAACAAAACAATAAATGCTATAGCAATTAATAATGGTAAAATAATTTCACTTTTAATTAACTAAAATAATTATTGGCTTTATTATTATTGGAACGTTTCGGACATCCGTCTTTCATCAGGTTCAATTCTATACCAACTTTTATACCAACAATTAAATACGACACCGATTTGATTTTGTTTCGTAGGATTTTTAACAACAGGTGACGATGTGATACCTGGAAATTTGGGCCTCAAGGATCAATTAATTGCTTTGAAATGGACGCGAGACAATATTGCTTCTTTCCGCGGTGACCCCAAGCGAATCACCATATTTGGATCAAGCGCCGGAGGTTCGTCGGTGTCTCACCATATTTGTTCACGTGCATCCAAAGGTAAATTTTGTCCAAAAATCATTATTGTGTAATGTAATTTGTTTATTCGACCACAATAGATGGGGTTTTATGAATGTATAAATACAAATATAACATTTGTACTTTTTAACGTTTTAGATGTAACGTAAATCATTATTAATATTTTTATAATAATTAATATTAATTAACGTAATTAATATTACACAGGCCTCTTTCACAAAGCTATTTCAATGAGCGGGATTGTTCTGCACCCGTGGAGCATCGTCGAAAACCCGGCTTACTATGCAAGAAAGCTTGCATCTAAGCTCAATTGCACCAGGTTCGATTCGACAGGAGTGTTATCATGTCTAATGCAAAGAAGCTTTCAGGATATTGTCAACGGGCAGGAAAAACTCGCACCGCCAGTAAGTACGACAAAATGCATATAAAATTTTCATTAAAAATAGGAACATTTCCTTGCTACAATTTTGGACTTGAAAGGTAATAACTAGGCAACCAAACTTTTCGCAATTTTTTCTTCTCAAATTTCGCAAAAAGCTTTTTTCATTTTCGCAGTTTTCGCATCTTCTGATATTTTTTTGAAAAGTAATACAGGTATCACTTTATATATTTATATTACATTTTTACCGGTTTTTACTTATGTTACCTATTTTATCGCAATTTTAACGCTGAAAGTGAATTAGGTACTTAAGTATTTACGTGAAGTACATACATCCAGTATATGCGGCAGTAATAGGGGGTTGTAATTTTGATGAGATTGTAATGTCTGGACTACACATTAATATTTTAGTATTAATATTTCCTGAACATTTTAATTAAAAAGAAAGATTTTAATATAAACCATAGCATGAACAGTTTATTTGGCGAAATACATTCAAAGCTGTGTAAGCAGACAATAAATACCATTCCTGGCTGCCAAATACTACTACAGCCTTTCTAGCAGAAACCAAATAGTTTGAACGATTAAATAAATTTTATATTGAAGACCAATTATGATAATGGACAACATTTCGTAATCAGTAGATTTTCTGCTTAAAAGTGTGTAACAAAAGTGCAAATAACAATTTTGAAAAACTGAAACGTTAGAGGGAAATTAAAGTTTTGTTTTGACTTGACACCGGCATTGTCTAAATGTTTTGTATACAACTTAAAATTTGAAATGCTAGATCAAAAATCCTATGATTTAAATGCATGAATCACACACCTAATTAATATTAAAAAATTTAGTTATAAAGTAAATGTGTAAATTGTTTATTGCTACTGAAAAACTATGCAAAATACCACAGTTTTTACGTTCAAGGTTATTGTTGGGTTTAAAAAAATTTAATTGGGAAATATTTTGACGAAAAACATTGACAACATTCTTAAAATCTAAAGTAAACATGGTCGAAACTTACAACATTTTGTGAAATTTTAAATTTCGCAGATCAAAATCTCATTTCGCAAATTTCGCATTTTTCGCAAGTTTCGCAAAATGTTTTTTCAGTTTTGGAGTGTATACGTGTCAGGGATCAAGATTTACCCACATTACAATAGTCTAGCACGTATATTTCAATTTGTCGCAAATTTCGCAAATTTGGTTGCCTAGTAATAACTGTTTTTATTATTGTCAGTTAACAAGGCGTATATAGTTAGTAAGTGTTTTAGTGGACACCTAAGTTATGTAAAACATTAATATTCCTCCAGTACATACCATTTGCTCCGGTAATTGAGCCAGAAGAAGCCCAGGACCCTTTCCAGACATCCAGTCCTTATAAGCTTCTGAAATCTGGACGAGTTAATGCTGTTCCTTTTATGGCGGGATTTGTAGAAGATGAAGGAATTTACTATGCAGCGCGTAATAATGCAGCAATACAATATTGATATTTTCTAACGAAGGTTATAGCACTTTTATTGAATTGTTTCTCGAAACTGTTGCAGCAATTTTAGCAAATAAACATAAACTCCAGGCTTTGAACAACCACTGGGATATCGTGGCTCCCATAGAACTTTTCTATGACCAACTGGACATTCCTGTTAGAGAACATCGCTACATTACCAAAAGTATCAAGCAGTATTATTTTAATGGTTCGGATATTGACGAGAGCCAAAGAGAACAATTTGTGAACCTCGTATCTGATCGAATGCTCGTCCAAGGAACTTACGAAACCGTGATGTTGACGTCGGAACACATGCCGACTTATCTTTATGTTAATACTTATAAAGGAGGCATCAGTTTTGCGAATCTTTACTTGGGATATGAGACTCCAGGTTAATATAATTTAGATTTAAAATAAATGATCTATAATCAACCCCGGCTTATGAAAGTTATGTTACACGCGTTAAAAATATTCCAGTAATTACTCACGTGGACGATGAGCAGTACATCTTCCCGAAGTTTCAAGCATGGACGAGCGGCGAGCAGTATGAATTTTCAAGGGAAATGGTATTACTGTGGACCAACTTTGCTAAATACGGGTACAGTTTTTAAATGACCGCATTTTTTATTTAATTTCGTCGTGCATCTGTAACTAATGAATTGATAATGATTACATCGTAGAATTCCGGCAGGAAAATTCACTCTAAGAAGTCCGTGGAGACCTCTTCAAAGCAATAAGTCCTTTGAGAGGATCTACCGTTTAGATAAGACTCCGTCATACTTCAAAGACTATTTAAAAGATCGGACTGAATTTTGGAGACGCGTAGGGATTTATAAGTACGAATTTTATTACTAATTTTGTCGTAGTAATTAGAGTGATAGCAATTATAATGAGATATTGATCCATCTCCGCTATTGAAAATCAATGTTTCTGTACATTGAATGGCTTGAGACCTAAATAAAGTTGAATAATAATAATGTGACGATTAAGTGATTTTGAATAATTGTGGAGTCCCTAAACGAATTAAGTACTATAGTAAATTCATGTTTAAAGTTTTATACATTTCGGACATGAGGTACCTTACATTAATGCTACCATTTTCAAGCACGTCGGTTGGTTTTTTATTATATTCTGTAAGTACGCACATCATAGTAATAAAATAATCACCTGCAACGAATCTGCCAACCATAAGCATAGCGATGCTATTTTCGAACGTAATTAAAAGCCATCCCAGTACATACGGGCGGAAGTTAAGACCAGGCAACCCGGCTTGATTTTCGGCCAAGTTTTTGCATGCAAATTCCAGCCAAAGGAGAAGCTAAGCAGGCTAAAATCTATTAATTCAAGCAAAAATATTGCATTAATTAACCATTTTATTTCCACATAATTTTCAAAACCTTGGATATGTATGAAACGTGTTTTTAATATGTTAATACTTGTATGTTGAATATATTGAATTGAATTGAATATAAGTATAGGTATAGTGAACGTTTTTCAATCGCTTCAGTAAACAAAGCAGGATTACATACAGCAACTATAGAGGCAATCCAAGTTTCCATATCATTGCTGATGTCGCCACAGTCTCCTCTCTCCCGAATGCTTACCAGCCTTGGAGATGACCAGCCTAAACTGGCTCCCCCTATAGGTGCCGCAATATTGTTAAGTTCATTACAGAATTCGAAATATTTCCTGTTAGTACGACTTTTAATTAATGTAAATTGTAATGTAAATATTTTACAAACCAGCACCCGCAGAGATAAGAATTGTCGAATTCTTTTCCTTGCGAATACCTTGGCATCCTCGTTAAAATACTGCTCTCCACATCCGCTTGGTCCATAATTAATTAATAATTTAACGGAAACTTAATATAATTTTTGCTATTTGGACGGGAAATGGTTGAAAAATACATAGATTGCTAATGAGTATATACACACTACCTACCTATAATTATCAACACGCAACAAAAATTGTGGTTTTTATTATATAAACTAAAATAATATTTTTCAAAATTAGTAACTCTTCATGCTGGATTTGATCTTTTAGAGCTGCCAATACCAGCAGTGAATGACGACTGCAAAATGAAGCATATTTTTTAGCTTATACTTCAAGAAGTTAGTTTTTACTAAGTAAGAATACTTGGTTGTGTTGCGTCAATTGCGTAATATTGTAATATATATGATATTATTAAAATCATAATAAATAAAAATAATTGATTAAACTTGGTGAACATGAAGATCAGAATATTGCTATCATGATGCTAAAAAAATAATCGACAAGTTTTGACGTTAATAAATGCTTAATAGATTTATTTAAGTCAAACAATAAGGGGGTACTTAAAATCAAATGCAATGTAATACTTTTAAAAATAACAAAGTCAAATAAATATAGTTATAACTTTGAGTGTTTAATTTGTTTACACACGTGAATCACCTACTTTGCTGTGCAAACTTTCCAGATCTGTTCAGTTACGTAAGCGTTGCAAGGTGCCAAACTAACTGGAGAGGCTTGTCGTCGAGTCACAGGGATCAAGCACATTCTCGATGAATACTGCTCGATCAAAAATTGGTTTGTTTGACCCCTCACCGGCTTAAAGTTCCACACTTGGTCGAAATTCTTCGCTCGGCATTCAGAATTTTGGAGAAGACCATTTTTGGTCGTCAGGCAATACTTTTCACCCATTCCACCGTCCACTTTTAAATTGAATCCGCCCAATGTGCTATTTTCCATGAAGATCTTTTGCTCTCTCAACAGGACTTTCCTAAAAAAAATTAGATATACTGCCTAAAAAATAGCCTAAATAATTACATAAAAAAGATTTTATTTTCTATTAAATTATTAAAAATCCTAATATTCAAAATGACATACATTGATAGAGTATTTATGTAAATTGTACAACATAAGTAAGTTGAATTGTAAGACAAGTAATTAAATAAATGCAATGTTACCAATAAGTACACTCGTCCAGTAATAGTTTCCGATTGGGAAAATGTCCGAAATTCTCCACTCTTAGGCATTTCTGAGTTGAAAAGTTCTCTAAGAAGCTCCACTTGTCCGCATCAGGAGCTTGCACTGCATTTCTAAACTGACACAAAGTTTGGCCATGTACTTGAGCCACTATAACAAATAGTAACAATGAAATGAAAAAAGAGTAGGAACTCATTTTGACCAAGATTATAGTACTGACAGTTGAGATTTGAGATAGTGAATGCCTTGGAGTTTGCAATTGAACAAATGTTATATAAGTTTTATTGGGCCGATCAACGCAAAAGCGTACATACGCAATTTAATTATCAACATCAGGTTTGTGGTTGTAATTATATGGTGGCATTGAGGTAAGATTTTTCCTCTGAATAATAAAAACAAAAATAAGTATGACGGGGAGTTAATGACGTATCGAGGAACCTGTTTACATTCTGTCGAAGTTAGTTTTATAATTACGACCATTAGCTTTGTATATATCTGTACAATGATTTACGTTCATAAATACTATATGAATCATGCCTGTGCATAACGAGCACTTTTATTGTCCATTAAGCCCTGGAAGGAAATGACGACTTAATGATGGAGCTCTAATGTGATTAGTAGTTTCTATTTTATTGTTAATGTAAATATAAACTTCCCAAATTGAAACTTACAACAATACATTTATTAACGCATTATAAATAATGAGACTTCACATTAAGTTTTATAATTGTGTATTGTGCTACATATTTTAACCTCAAATTGTAAACGAGGCCTAATTTGAAAATAAGATATTACTATAAGTATATTTAACATAATGAAAAGTCAAGTCAAAAAGGTAATAAGGTATTAAGAATTTTCACCATGCTCAAGCGAAACTACATTTGACATTTCCATCAAATCGACCTTGCTTAAAGATCAAAATATTTTTCGTAAATAATATAATTTTTGCTTAACAGGTAAATATAAAAAACTAACAATACAAATTTGTCGTACGACGTTCTGTCGCTGCGCTGCCATTTCAATACAGGCCCTCGACATGGGTTGGACAAGTTCCAGCAACCGATTTTGTCCAGTAAAGAAACTGAATACATAAAATATGTTTTAGGCGAAAAATTATTTCCCCAGTTATGTAAAAGGTAAAAATTAATAAATACCTTCATATCTGCTGCAAAGCAGATACAACAGATACTTTTATCGGCCATCGTTGTTTTAAACGTTTAGTTGATTAAAGTATAAGAACGACAATAGAACTGCGTATCTGTATAATATACTACGTAGTTACGTACTCCATCGAGATCAAATTGGAAAACTATTTTAAAAGGTCCCAATAGAGTTCGAGCGATTTTGAGAGAATCCCAAATCCCGACGTCATCGTCGTCGCAGGGCAGACCAGCCGGAAGAAAAAATGGCAACCCTCATCTATACTCACGGCAAATCTGTCACGTTTTTAAAAATCCTGCGGCATACATAATACAGCAAAACGACCAATCAGATTATTTTCCCCGGGCTTAAAGCTATCCTACGAGGGATCCCCATTTTTTCGTCAGTTATCAAAACGTCAGTCGACATTTCGTCAGCGATCATTTCGTCAGCAAGCAGTTTG
>JAQGAK010005133.1:0-10762 GCA_034696945.1 Lipothrix lubbocki | reverse complement strand
AATAAAGCAAATAAAATAAATAAATAAAGCAAATAAAATAAATAAATAAAGCAAATAAAATAAATAAATAAAGCAAATAAAATAAATAAATAAAGCAAATAAAATAAATAAATAAAGCAAATAAAATAAATAAATAAAGCAAATAAAATAAATAAATAAAGCAAATAAAATAAATAAATAAAGCAAATAAAATAAATAAATAAAGCAAACAAAATAAATAAATAAATAAAGCAAATAAATACATTAGATATTAGTTTATTGAAGTTCAAGGGAAAAGGAACGGTCATGTTTCATGTGAGCGTCAGCAGATTGTGGCGCCATTGCTCTTTCATAGAACGTTTCTGCCTCTACACTTTTGTGATTTAAATGGTCTTTATTTTTTATTTATTAATTAATTTACAAATTCCTCCTGTCACATATACAGGCATCCGAAATCGTAATACAATAAAAATTTCTTTGGATTTCCAAACACATCCGTTATCTCTTGGAATTTGAAGATTTCAAAGGAACTGGAATGCCTGGTATTTTGAAATCTGTATCTGTAAGTGTGTATTTTTCACACAAAAACGACGCTTCTGGGGGAAATGAAATATTGTCTTCCTCACTCAAAGCTATTTCGTGGCCTAAACTGGACTGAACAATTTCGTAGTAGTGGTGAGTATAAGATATATATAATAAATTTTATTTAAATTAAAATAAATATAATAATTTTTCCACAATAAAATAAATGTATACTTTAATTTTATTATAATTTATGAAAGTAGTAATATTTAACGTACAAAATCAATTTTTTTATAGTTTGTTAATACGTTGATTTTAATTAATTTATTATTTTTTCACTCATTTTGTACATTTAAAATCATCAGAAATACATATGACTGTACAACAATGGATTTGATGGAGCTCATGACCGATGACGAAGATGACCTGGACCTTCGAATGAGCGTCGGACGTCCAAGTCGATCTTGTTGGCAACGAGCCTTGGCAACTGTGGCTTCGGTTATTCAGTGGCCGTTGTTGCTTCCGGTCCGTGCAATTAATTATGTGAGTTACTATCAGAAGGACACGTCATTTACCAATATAATTTGTGAATAATTAAATCGAAACTTGTTTTATTTTAAGTTAATGTGGAGTAATTTTTCTTAGGAATTATGGCCGTTGTAAAGAACAATAAAATTTTTTTTACTGAAGTTATTAAATGTGTGCCTTGTATACAATAAAGATATTCTTTGTATGTTCATTGTTGTTGATATGTTCTACATTTTATTTATAATAGCTTTTGCCATCGGTACTTCAGAATAAACAGGCACGAGGTCAACGACGACGGGTTTACGTAGTGGAAATCTCGGAGATCCGGAGGATGCGCTCGGATTCATTATTATTCAGACGATCATATTTCGTGGAGGCTGGTAGCACTGGTACTGGTATGAGGCATTACTTTCCGGATCGAGGTAATATTTAATAAAATAAATTGTGTAATATGTATTATTTTTATTCTTTTTTATTATTATCTACACGAGGAACTGTATAGTCATAAAGTCATAACCGATTTCATACTTTAAACAGCTAACTCTGCTCGTACCCAAAGGACTGATGTTACTACGAGGTCAAATACTCAAGAACTACTTCCTCTTGAACTGCATGGTGACGCAACTCTGAAGGAGTCACCTACCCCGGGTAACTTAGATGTAGATGGAACATCAGTAGAGGAAGTTGAGATGGAAGAAGAAATCTCATCCGACAGCCCACAAGTATTATCTGATTTTCAAGATGCAAATCATGTATTGCATTTCCAGCCGCCGAATGTCCAGACGTCAGAAGAAATCCAGTTTGAAGTTCAAGTAGAAGCTAATACAACTTATATAGCATCTGTAGATGCTTCAAAAGAGTGTAGCGATGGTGACCGGATTAACTTGTCAGAACAATCACCTGGAACTCCTACAGTCGATGCTTCAAAGGATGACATGATTGACTCATCAGTACACGCTGTACCTGATCAGCATGACGTTCAAACGATTGAGGATGTTAGCGTTGACGAAACTTCTAGAGTTTCAAATCTTGAACTGTTACCATTTGTTAAGGCTGGTGTAGAATCAATGCGTTCAGATTCATCGAACGTACCAACTTATATAGAACCTATGGAAACTGATATTCATGAATCTGCAAGAACAGTTCCGCCTAATCAGCAGAACTCAATGTCCGTGGAATCAGATGACGTAAATAACGAGAATGTTCCTACGAATGTCGCCCGCAATGAAAAATCAGGGGACAGTGGGGTCAACGTCCAGGGACCAAACATTACACCATGGGAACTAAACATTCCACTATCGGGATCAGAAATCCCATCTTCGGAGCCGAAAACTCCACCAAAACAGAAAAGCAAGCTATTTTATTGAGAATATTCAATGTAGTTTATATTGAATTCCTTGGAATATTTTTGCCTTTTTGGAACTACAATCTTATTTTGTTTACGGGGTAATTTTTTATTTCCAGGAAGTCAAATGATGGAGAGGTTACCTCAGGGATCGGAATCAAGTCCTCCAGCGAAAAGTATGATTTCTATGCATTTAAAAGTGAAATTACATCAGCAATATGAATAATTTTTTTGAAAGTGCAAGGATAATAGAATTTACTTGGTTTTTATAGAGATTAAAACGACAGCAGGGCAATTAGCCGAGTCAAGTTCCTTGCCTTCAAGAAGTAAGCATTCCATCAAAATAAATTTATACATATCTACTTATATAAACAACAATAATTATTATTATTGTTCATATAAGTAGATTTATTTTTAATTCAATATTTGTTTTTATGGATGGGATTGTATATATTTTTTGTTTATCGTTCTAGACATTAACCAGACGCAGAAAACTCCCCAACAGCGTCTCCGAGCAAGTTCTGGTCGACCAAAATTAAAAAGTACGAATTTTGTTAAAATATAAATTATTATGTCAGCAGCTTTCTAACTACTAATATATTAATGATTTCGGATTTTTTGTCCTTTTCTTATTATAACATTTACGTTACGTATTCTGAAGAAATAATTAATTTTGTAATTTTTCAGACACGAAAATTTTAGATGCGTTCCTCTTACCGGACAGGGAGCTCACGGCTTTGGATTTGTTTATCCTTGAACATCAGCATGGCCTAACACCTGAGCAGATTAGGTTTTACAACAAACCAACAGTTTCCCATTCTGAATGTTTCGATGACTCGATTATAAGTCCCTGCAAGGAATCCCCAAATGCCCCACCGCCTAAAAGCAAATTTTGGACGGGTGAAGGTCAAGGAAAGCCGAAGATTGATTGGGGACCTATGAAAATAGTGAATTCCGGAAATTCTTCTCCGGTGAGCAGTACTGCTTCCCTTGGGTCGAAATCTGGTAGTGAATTAGTGAGTGACACCGGTGTTCGTCCATTACCATCCAAGCGGAAACTAGATTACAACTAAAAGAGCAACAACTATTTCAGATTAGATTTTTATCAATAGTAATATTTTTCTTACATTATTTGTTACTGAGCTTAATTTCTTGTGTTCTAAGGTTTAGCTCTAAAGTAATTATGGTTTCCCATGTGAGATTTTCATATCATCATTAGTATATTACGTTTCACATACAAGATACTGCAATCATTTTGGTAATTTAATATTGCAAATATTCAGTGAGTAAGATTCTGACAAGATGTTGAATAACTTTTTATTGTAGTCCAAATTTTCATTTTGCAGGATAACCTATTCATGTTAATCATGTTATTTACATAACTGAAGATGAAGTATCATCACAATAAAAGTGTATTTTCTATCCGAAGTTTATGTAAGTGTATCTTTCTCTCTCCCTCTCTCTCTCTCTTGAGATCATTCAGACGGTTGTCAACGGAGATGTTGACGGACTTCGTATTTAATTTCAACAAATAGTACATAATTTTAAAACAACATTGCTGCTAACCGAAAATGTTCGTAAAGAAATTAATTTAGCTAATAATTACAATTAATCAGCCATGTCATAATCATAATCAGATTTAACATTTTTCTCTTCTTTAAGTTTCCGCTTTCCCTTTCCGCTCTGCCTATAGTTTGCCTCCGCGCTGGCTGGAAAAATTTCATAACTCTCAGCCGGCGCTTTTTATTAGCAAATTTAATACAAATACAATATAAATATAGCATAACAATAAAAACAAATAATAACAACACAACACAAGAGGGCGCAGTATCGTAAATTAAATCGTCAATATTATTTACAGCGTTTTAATTTGTAGACGAACTTTATTACACAATATCAGCATAAATAACAAAACAACACGAAATAGACAACCAATCATCGCATCGGAATCGGAGATCACACTTTAATTAACATTAGGGAATCTATCTAGGGATCAGCCAAAATGTCCCAAGAATCATTTGACCCCCAGAGCTCTTCCATCAATTCGATGGAGGCGGCTTCGATGGAGGCGGTGACCAAAGCTTTGAACTCTCCCAACTCACAACGCTCGGTGGATTCCGCCAATATGGAGGAGAGTTTCAGGGCATCGCCGGTGAACCCCGACAGCTCCCATCACATGATGGGCATCAGCGCTGCAAGTATTACGAGCACAAAGACAATCACGAATATCAAAGGGCGTGTGACCTATACGTGGAAGAATTTAAATGTGCTGGCGCCTATAACAAAGAAATGCTGCAAGGGATATGGCGAGGGTCCTATGCACAAAACGATTCTTAATGATGGTAAGGTAGTGTGCGCTTCGCTCGAAGTGAGTTTGTACAGCTGAATTACGCTGAATACAATATCATAGCAGTTTATTTAGTTGAGCCAATATTTAAAATTATTTTTTTCTATAATGGATTTTCAGTGCTGGGATGCGTCAACTCCGGGGAAATCTGGGCGATGATGGGGGCCAGCGGCGCGGGTAATATTGACCTTTCAGCGCCATCTTAAAATTTTAAGTCTAATTACTACTTTTAGATTTTTAATGAACTAATAATGTAACTTAAAAAATGATATTTATACTGTTAAATAATGTAGCCGTAAACTATAAAATAATTTATACATATGCACTTTGTTTTTAATTGCAACACTCGATTTAATATAATTAAATGCTTGACAAATATGGCTGTGAAAATTAAAAAGGAAAAACAACACTGCTCAACACACTCAATTTCCGCACTACAAAGGCGCTCCACGTGAGTGGCGAGCGTTGCATCAACGGGACACCAGTGGGTCCCGAAGTCATTTCCAGCATTTCAGCGTACGTCCAGCAGGATGATTTGTTATTTCCTAGAATGACAGTAGAAGAGCATCTGACTTTCTGCGCGAGACTCCGGCTTCCAGCAGAAATGACGAAGGCGGAAAGGAAAACAAGGGTCAATGATGTGCTGCAGGAGGTCAGTATTCGCAGTTGGATGAAAAAATGTGAATGTCAATAAAACAAATACATCAATTTTTGATTTTATTATTACACTAACAGCTAGGCTTGTGGAATATTCGAAAAAATTACATCGGCAGCGCCACTACTTTTAAAGGGATTTCCGGCGGGGAGAAGAAGCGCCTGGCCTTTGCATCGGAAGTAAGTGATTTAGAGTGTAACTACATGTTTAATTAATTTCACAAGAAATAAGTATAATAATTGTAATTTAAAAAATGGCGGAAAGAATATTTTTGGTCAAGAAAAGTCATTTTATAAAAAATATTGGAGCATTCCCTTTTCCCTGGATGATGATAATTGGCTGATCTGTAGATCCTGACCGATCCCAACATTCTGTTCTGCGACGAACCAACCTCTGGCCTGGACAGTTTCATGGCTCTCACGGTGGTGAACATAATGAAGAAGATGGCCTCCAGAGGGAAACTCATTATCTGCACAATTCACCAGCCCTCATCGGAAGTGTTCAACAAGTTTGACAATTTGTATTTGCTCACGGAGGGTCGAGTCGCATACGCCGGACCGAGAGCAGATGCCGTGCCATTCTTCAGCACCCTGGGCTATGCCTGCCCCGCGACGCATAATCCCGCCGACTATTACCTCCATCAATTGGCCATCAAGCCCGACACGGCGGATGAATGCCGGGCAAAGACAGGTGCGATTGCCGATGCTTTTGCCAGGACGGACGAGTACCAACGATATGCAGTGAGTTTATTATTGAGTTTATAAGTACAGCGCTTTGGAACTATATTGGTCATGAAACTAGTCAAATACAAGCTGGTTAGGTAAATCAGCTTGGTCAAATATTTCTCTATTTTTAATGTCTTACCGTACTCTGTTTCTATACAAGATTTAGTAGTTACCAGTAACCAGGTAACCACGTCATGCACACACAGATACTTCTTATTCAGCACCAACACGGTTGGTCCTTCGAGCCGTTGTAGTATAGAAGCTTGGTAGTATACATACTTCTATTCGTACTATTTCAGCAAATCACAGCTAAACATGAAAGGAATGTGGACGTGGAGATCATAGAAAAACAAGCTAAGGGAAGGAGTGTCTACAGAGCCAACAATTTTGTTCAGATGCGTGCGCTCATGTGGCGAGCCTTCATCTGCACTATAAGGGAGCCCATGGTTTTCGGAATGAAGTTTATTCAACATATTGTGAGTCTTTCAATCAATAATAAATATTGAAATCCTAATGATATTGATGAGCAATTTAAATGACGAATAAAACATGATTAACTGAAACGCTGAATATTACTGCGTAGGCGCTGGGCTTTGTGATAGGAATTATATTCTACCGGCCTGCGTATGACGTCGAAGGCGCTGCCAGCATTTGTGGAGCTCTGATGATGTGTGTTTTTGTTCAAATGATGCTTCCGATGTACGCCGTTATCTGCGTAAGTCTTTGTAAGAGTTCTATCGGCGTTATCCTATTTTGTATTTAGTACAATTTTATCTTTTATTATGGATTTTTGTAAATTTTCAGCTGAATTAAAAAATTTTAGGTATCACTGTATTTATTTGATGTTTGAATACAAATATTAATAGGCCTTATCTTAATGGTACGGTACCACAAGTGTTACTACTATTATTATACGTTGTTTTTGCACCAGACATTTTCCGACGAAATCCCCATCTTCCTTCGGGAACATTGGAATGGCATGTACCGTACATGGACGTATTTTCTATCCCGGTCGATAGTGGACATGCCCATTTACGTTATATTTCCTTGGCTCTTCTTTCCCCAAGCGTTTTGGCTGGTGGGGATGACACAACCCTTAACAAATGTCGTATTCCATTGTATCACGCTAATGTTACTCGCTTTGGTTTCGACGTCATTTGGTAATTATGTTTCCGTTTCTATGCAAAAGAATATTTATCTGAACTTCGCAAGGTAAAATATATGAACTTTGTAAGGTAAAATGTGAACTTCGTGAGGTAAAGTATGAGCTTCGTGAGGTAAAGTATGAGCTTCGTGAGGTCAAATATGAACTTTGCAAGGTAAAATGTGAACTTCGCAAGGTCAAATGTGAGGTCAAATAAGAGCTTAAAAGGTCAAATATGAACTTTGCTAGGTCAACTATGAACTTTGCAAGGTCAACTATGAACTTCGCAAGGTCAAATATGAACGTCGCAAGTTCAATTATGAACTTCGTAAGTTCAAATATGAACGTCGTAAGATCAAATAAGAGCTTAAAAGGTCAAATATGAACTTCGGAAGATACTGAAAGTTCCTTTATTTGGATGAGCATGAGTATCTGTTAGTTTGTATTTTCCATTTACTGTAATTGCTTTTCATAATTTTTTCTACTTTTAAATCCCAAGGTTACCTTGCCTGCTGCTGGACAAAAAATGTAAAAATGGTTCTTCAATCACTGCCACTTCTTCTCCAGCCGTTCATGATCTTCTCGGGATTCTTCCTTGACCAAAAGTAAAAACAATTGGAAAATTTAGGATTTTAAAAAATTACCTAAACAATTTTGTGCAGTTAAATTTTAAACAAATTTTTTTAGAACCGTGTTCCCCTTCATCGGTTGGATCAAATATGCCTCGATCATTTACTACGCCTCCGAGAACCTCGTACTTGTTCAATGGGAAGCCGTGGAGGATGTTTACCAGACGGAGCCCTTCGTGCCTGAATTGTTTGGTGATGGGCCTGGTGTAATTGATTATTACAACTATACTCCGGTATAACAGCACCCATTTTATATTTGCATTTAATCAAGGATTTACATGTTATTGAAACATTTATACTTCTGTATATAACCATTTTTTTAGCTATACGCCCTGGAAATCCTTGATTTCTAATTTAGAACATATGTCTTCTTACCATATATGGCTATGCCACCTATATTTTATTATAGAATATTATTATATAATTATTTAATTTCCAGGGTCGCTATAACATCAACACCATCTCCATGATCGTCCTATTTTTTGTTGCCCGAATCCTGGCGTACCTCGGACTTTGGCTGAAAACCAAGCGTTAAGGGAGGACAAATAGTGCTGGTGGAAATTCAGAAAGACCCGGCAGCTCTCTATTTTTCAAAAGCTCGAAAATACATTTTTATTTTATTAATGTATGTAGTTACTGTATGCTTAGTTTTAGTGTAATGATTTATTATTATTACTGACAATTATTCGAAGCAATCGATTTTAAAAGTAATATGTCAATGAAACAGTCAAGAAACAGAAGTAACCGAAATTTGACATGCGGAAATAAAATAACAAAATCAAAAGAACTATTGTCGCAATTTGATGGGAACTATTTTAATATTTTAAGACAGTTTACTATTATTATTATTATTATTAGCCTGCATTTTCATTCATTATTATTTCATTACACAATTTTATTTATTTATTAATATTTTAATTATATAAAAAAAGTTATAAATAAAACATACATTAATTTCAACAATATTTGAACATTAGTTATAAATTATTTTATGAAAATAGACGTGTATATTGTATCATGTGACAAGTACCAATATAGGTGTAAAATTTACAGCAAATGTAAAATTATTTCAATTAAAAAAATGACTAAATTAGTCAAATACTAACAAAGAAAAATAATTATTAAGATAATAGTATTATTTATAATTGTTTTATTAATTTTTTTTAAATTTAATTAGTTTTATAAAAAAAATTATTATAATTATTATTTTATTTAATATTTTAATTAATTAATACCTTTGCTAATTTCGTTTTTGTATTAATTATTACTTATTTATTTAAATTTCATTAATTTATTTTTATGTGCAAATTTACTTAATTTATTGTTTGTAACTATTTAAATTATTGTTTAAGTTTTCGTAATATACTGTCAATTGTTTTTGTTTTTGCATTTTTATGATTTAAATTTTTTTAATTTTATTACTAATTTTATTATAATATTATTACTGCTGATATGTATTTTTATTGTTTTAATTTTTTATTAATAATTCATTATTATTGTTTTTTGTATTTTTATTGTTTTGATTTTTTATTAATAATTCATTATTATTGTTTTTTGTATTTTTATTGTTTTAATTTTTTATTAATAATTCATTATTATTGTTTTTTTTATTTTTATTGTTTTAATTTTTTATTACTAATTCATTATTATTGTTTTTTTTATTTTTATTGTTTTAAAATTTTACTAATTAATTTTTATTGTTTTTTTGTATTCGTATTGTTTTTTCTATTTTTGTTTTAAAATTTTATATGATTTTTAATAAAAAATTTTTTAGTTCTGCATTTTTGCTGTTTTTAAATTTAATTACTGGATTATTATTGTTCTTTAAATTATATTATTTTTGTAATTTTTTAATTCATTTTTTAATAAATGGATACGTGGTTTATATATAATTTTTTAATATTATTTAATAATTAATTGATTATTTTTCTGTGAAATTTTTCATGTTTTGTAAAACATTAATTTTGACGATTTTATAATTATTTACTGAATGATTCCATCCACGTTTTTCCCCGCCCTGCAGCCTGGTAAACAAAGGAACTTATGCACTCGTAGACTAGCATCCGCGACTTTTTTCCCGCTCTAATTTCAAAAGGAAAACATTGGCTGACGGAGTAGGCTTGGCTGTGTGATTGGATTTTGAAAGCGAGCGCTTTCAATGCATGTGCACGTTTACACCGTACAAGCCCAAAACTCTGTACGACTCGCCGGAGCAACTTGACTGGTGTGGATGAGAGCTGGCCGACAAAATACCAAAGGGACGTGGAGGGAAAGCTTTTTTGTTCGACGATCTTGGAGCAGCTACCGTTTCCCCAATACATAATTCAATTTCGCAATCTCAACCAACAGAAGAAAAAACCCATCTCCTCAAACCTTTCCCTCAATTAATATTATTTATTATTGCAGTTTTTCTATTTTGTACTGTTAATATTTTTAACGAAAGGCTAACAAAATCAGCTTTTTAAAAATTAATATTAGTCACGCTTGCTCCTGTCAAACCTTAGAACTTTTAGGATGGCAGCCCAAATTGATTCTTTTTTAGCGTTGTTTCTTCCAGCCTTGTCCTAAAAATAGTTTTATTAATTGCAATGGAAGTAATTAGTACTGAACACATTTTTGAAATTCAAAAAGGTTATAATGATTTAAATACAAAATAATATAAATAATAATACTAATTTACATAAATAAAATATAATTTTAAAATTTAAAAATAGTTTAAATAATCATTGAAATAAAAATAATTTTAAAAGAGCCTTAATTCAAATTCTAAACCATTTTAAATACTAATAATTTAAAAAGAACCTTAATTCAAATTCTCCGACAGGACCACTCATATAATAACTAAGCGATCTATCAGTTCTCATGACAACATCGAGCTGTTTAAAAGC
>JAQGAK010005132.1:0-10762 GCA_034696945.1 Lipothrix lubbocki | reverse complement strand
GTAGGGCGGGCTTGAAAGTGACACTATAGGGAGAGTTCCCTTATATAGAGAGTTCTTATAGAGAGAGTCCAGTGTATAGAGTTTGACGTTATGCATGTGTAGTGTAGGGAGTTAGCATACCGAATTATTATACGATGTAAGCAGTGTCAGCGGACGAAGTACCTATAGGGAGTTGATATGGAGAGTTAGCATACAGAGTTGCAATGAAGAGTTTGCCCACATAGACACAATCGGGACTGGAGAGTTAGCATAAGAAAGTAGCTTGTGAAGTATGTGTGAAGAGTTAGCAGAGCTTCCGAAGTTGCAAAAAAAATTTACCATATATATGTGATGACTAGAGCTGTCCCCCATATGTTCTTATACAGTGAACTCTCGCTATATGAGAACACTATAAATCACCAGAATCGGTCTCTTACATAGGAATTCTCTTATAGAGAGAGCTCGTATGCATGTAACTATGTGTGATATGTAGGCCTAAAGGATCTCTCATAGAAAGAGTTCTCTTATATGGAGATCTCGTATAGCGAGAGGCCGGTGTGCAACATTTGACCCGTTCGACCTTTACGAACATGAATTAAATCTTTAACAAGGATATTACCATTAACCATCTAATTGAAATCTCTGGTCTACGAAAAAAAATGTCAAGAGATTTTAGGTTGCGGAAAAACTAGGAACCCATTATCTCCTAAGCGGAGGGAGCCTGAAATCAAAACAATGCGAAATAATTTTTTATATCAAAAAAACACGCACAAGTTCAATTGCGGATTGTTCGTGAAAATGATTTTACTTTGGTATAATGATAATATAACCATGTGTTAGATACATATGTTATTATGTACATATACAAGTTATATATTTATAAAGTGGTCTAGAGATAATTTTGTTGTCCTCACAATATTACAATAATAATAATAGTAATAATGGTATAATTAATAATAATATTAATAATAAAGAATAATTTATTACATCCATAAATAAAAACTATATGTTGTTGTGTGTATATGTGTATGTGTCTAAATATCTTGACTGGACTAGTACACGAGTTATTTAGTTGTTGTTATGTAATTATTATTACAATCATTTATAATTTACAATAATTCAAATAAACTTTGTTCATCTGAAATCGTATGTAATAATTATTAATAATAATATTAATAATAATAATAAGTAATTACTATTTATGATAATAATATTATCAATATATTGTACAATTGATGCTGCATGGTTTTCTCATTTCTTTTTTCATTTCCATTTTGTTCAAATAGACAAAAAACGTTTGAAGAGTGAGTCCTTAACCTTTTCCTAAAGTCTTCTTTTTTGCAAACAATATGTATATTTCTATTTAAATAGTATTATCATCAATTATTTCCACACATATCCATACAGACGTGCTGTATGTGTACATATATATGTGGCCACTATATTTATTTATATAGAGACCCAGAGTCAATTAATAAGATTTTTCAAGTCCTCGCGAACTTTATTTTGTTAGTTTTAATATTCTAAACATTCTACAAATATCCGGTAGTCTAAACTTGATTATTTTAATTTATTAATTATTATTATTTTATTTATTTTATACTTCAGAATCCCAATTCTCATTGCAATATGTCCCTTCCAGAAAAATTCTAGCAAAACATTTCCTTCGTCCATTTTTTTAAAGAAATTACAAATTATTATTTGTAACACAATTCTCAATTTCCAAACCATCGTCAAAAATATATTTTTTGCAAATTTTAACACTTTTTATTGCTCATTGCATAACTCATTCACAAATTAAAATACGTTTTTTTCAAATAATTTGCATTTCTCTAATAAATTACATTTTAATTTTTAATTTTAAATAAGTTATTAAACGCTTTATAGACTAAATGTAAACCTGTATAGCAAATTTGTTTTGAAAATTGGTTTCAACAATCAAAAAATTAGTTCGCAGTATTTAGTCAAAACCTGATTTCTTATAAAAGAATAAATTAAAATCGCAGGATTTAATTCGCAATTTAAATTTTAAAAACCCGGGAATTTGAGGATGAGAGACACCTGTCCTACTAACTCCAGGGCTGTTGATATGTATATCCAAATATCTTGTCCACAGCTGCTGTCTCTTTCTCTCAATTTGTTTAAAATTCCTCCAAAAAATCCTTTGCGGAGACATTTGCGGAAAAGACGACGAATAATAATATTCTATCGAAGACAAATTTTGTCGTGTGCGCTAGTCTGACCCCTAATTTTATTCATTTTAAATACAAAAAGCTGAGGTCAGGCGGAGGAGAAGGTCACAGCGGAACTAGGCAACTCTTGGGAAGTCAACATATATATTTTTAATATAAGTAATTATTAGCCTAAAAGTTAGTTATTGCATATTTGTCCCCTTTCAATTGAATAGGGCAGGTGTCTCTGTCATCCTTTATTTTTAGTTTTCCCGGGCTGAATAGAATCAAAAAGTAAAAATCATCATTATTAAATTATTAAGGGAATTTCGAAATATTAATAATTAATTATTTTCACATGTAATTTAAATATACCTAATAAATTCGTGTCTCGCCCAACTGCCAACCAACAATTTGTTACACTCCTTTTAGGAATTCAGGCTCGCGCTACGCTACGCGACCCTAAAACCTATCCCGCGCGGCGACCCTGCCGTATTTACGACTATAGTCACATGACTGGAATTATGGAATTTTCAAATTTTATCTAAAAATGACTTTTAAAAAAATCAAACTAGATGTTGACAAAATTAATCACACTTATATTACAATTTAAAATCACCATCATTGGAAATTGTGACTATATAATTTGTTTTTCTCGATGAAAAACATGAATTTTTTCAATTTTTCAGTAATTCAAAACCACAATTGTTTCACTTTTGACTTAGAGTTCATAAACAATTAAATAATTTTTCGAGTCATTTCCTCATCACAAAAACTAATTTAATCACTAACTGAGCTAATTTAAACTAATTTTCTCATACAATTATTGGTTTTGGTAAGGACTAGTAGCTTGTTTTTATTCTATTTATTTGTTGAAATAAATATTTTAATAAAATGATTACTAAATTAAAATTATTAACTATAAAAACTATGAAAATTAATATTAATTGAAGAATTTTAAATTAATTTAAGTTATCTGTCCAACAAAAAATTAATATTTTGTGACTGTGACTAGCTTTATAAAATTGCAGATCTTGCGGGGTGCTCTAGACGAGGAATTTCTGGAAGGGCCATGCTGTTCGAGAAGGACAAATTTGGTAACACATTTAATTTTTGGAGGATCTGAAGTATTTGGGAAGATGTTTTTGATCATCATGTCGATGAGGATTTAACGAGATTTTGCTCTTTTTTCTTTATATTCAAATTACAATAATAATAATAATAAGTAGTGAAGGGAAGGGTGAATTTATCTGGGGTTTAATTATTAAGGAATAGGAGTATAACAATAACATTAAAGGATCGATCAGTTTTTATTTTTGTTTTTTAGAAGATCAACTGGAGGATGAGGGTCAACAATTATTATTATTATTTAATTTAATAAGGAATACTAAAATGACGATCATGATGAGTGTGAGGAGATGGAATTTGGAAGAAAAGATATAGATGTATTTATGTATTATAGTGGTTAAATATATAAATTTATATCGATTTTTTGGTGCATCCGCCAGAATTGTGACTCACTAATATAGATAAAGATTATACACACGTGGTTGGTGTGGGCAATCCATCAAAAAATTGGATCCTTATTATTTGTCCAAAAATGTTTGCGGAAGGCCCCCTGGCATCTGCCTAATTATTAATTAATTACATTTTAATTATTATTATTTAATAATAATAAATAATAATAACACTATTATATATCTATTTACATTGTAGAATAATTCCTTAAAAGTCCAACGACGTTATGTTATTTCCACTTGAAATTGCTTTTGTTTTTTACATGATATCTAATTATTTTCTACATTTATTTACGTGTACGAATATAGTTTTATAAGATAAATACTCCAAAAAGTCTCTACGCTCTACCAAAATTGACTCATTTATTATTATTAATAATTATTATATATAATAATGTTTAGATTTTTTAAAAACTTTAAAAATTCTCTCTGTGTTGCAGTTTTTCCCGCCGACTTTATTTTTCTGCTGCGCACGCAAATTTTCGTTTTGTTTTTTTTTGTTAAATTTGTTCATATAACTTTTTTGTGTTCTTTGATTTTTTTGACTTTGTTCCAGGGACCGATGAAACAGCTTTCCAGCCCTTATGCCTCTCTATAAAAGTTTTTAAGTATACCTCGCCATCTGTAATTTAGCGTCGTGTGTCTTATCGTTAGAACAATTTTTTAAAGTCTTCCTCCGTCCCTGTATTATTTTTGGTAGGCTTGATACAACAAGAATTATTTTTTTAAAGAAAATCCACCCATTTTTTATATATATATATCTACTGAAGAAAAGGCAGAGGACACAGGATTCCAAAAAAGTTAACAGCACTTATTATTGTTTTTGATGATTCTGATTTTCTTAATTGTTGTTGTTTTCTTTACTTTTTTTTCAGCTTCTCCCCATTCCTCCTTCTTGCACCGGGTTGTACAACCACGAGGTCATGACTGAAGTTTTCGGAGGTCACAGCAAAAGTCTTCGGAGTTCACTTCGAAATTATTAAGAGATCATTTTGGAATTCTTCAACGTCATTACCAACTTCTTTGGAGATTCTTCGGAAGTTCGTGACTTTTGTCCTCAAAACATCGTCGCGAAATTCTTCGGAAATTTGTAACAAAATTATTTGGAGATTTTTAACAAAACTCTTGGAAAATTCGCCGAGAAATCATTAGAAATTTGTTAATCTTCATAAATTCGTAACAAAATACTTCAAAAATACGTAACAAAATACATGTAATGTTTGCAACGGAATTCTTCCAAGTTTCTATCAATTTTTTTAACAAAGCCACGGCGATTCTTTTAAAATGGCGGCAAAATTCTCCAACCCTCCTTAGATCACGGAACTAAAGAATTTTCCAGGCGGAATTTTGAGATTTATTGACAAACGAAGAATCTAAGAAGTTTAATTGACGTTTCTTAAAGCTTTCTTCCAGGACTTCAGCAGCATTGCATCGGAATGACTAGAATAGCGTTGACCTTCGTTCCGGAATAAGTTTTTCTCCCTTGTAGTTATTATAGTGTAGAGGTAAGTTGACTATGCTCGATTCAATGACGATACATGTTGAGGATTTGTTGGAGGTGATGGAATGCTTTTTAAGTACAATTGTTGTTCCGAGACTACTCTAGAAACAGGGGATGACTATATATTGTGGACTAGTACAAATATTAAAGTAGTATGTAGCTTATTGGCTTGTATCTTGGGGGACTAGTACAAGTTTGTTGTAGTTGTAGTTGTTGAGATCACAGTAATAATTAAGTATATTTTATTAGTCCTATATGTATAATAATTGAAGAGAGTCGGGATGTTGTGGAGGGTCCATCATACATATATACCTATGCATAAATATGGTGTGGGCTTGACGGGGACAAGAAAATACTGATGACCAAGACCTTGTCGCCTTATTGTCCTTTTGCGATGGGAGGGGATTACTATACAAATTCCTATGTACGTTGAGTAAATTGGAGAGGATTATTATTGTTGAGTAATTGGGAGGGGCAGGAGGTTGATATGTGGATGAGAAACGAGTGACTTCTTATTCACTTCCATATTATTCCCATACCCCAACCCTGGAATTAATACTGACTGCTGGGGAAGTCCCTCTTTCACCTTATGTTATATTCCTTTCCGCCACGCCGTCACATTCATTTCACTTATCGTTCGTTCATTCGTGATCATTATTAGTGTTGCTTCTAAGGTGGCGACACTACTTTGGCTATGTTGGCAATATTACGCATACGCAATGTTGGCAATATTACGCTGACCATGGCGGAGTTAATGCATTAGCCATGACTACGACATCGCGATGTTTCGCTCTGGTCATAAAGGAGACATTGTCCTGGTGATGTTAGAGACAGCGCGACATTAGGGTAATGACGATATCGACAATACCCTGGTGATGTTATGGACATCGTGGCTTATGTTAATGACACTGGCGACAACACGCTGGCCATGTTGGCAGCATCCCGAAATACTATTAGCTCTATTAGAGATAATGCCGTGACCACGCTGACGATATAGCGATGTTTTGTTGCCGATTTCTTGTCATGATGGCGACAATACGCTGGCTGCAATAGCGATATCTTGACATTACGGTAGCTGTAGGGACAATGTTAAGCTGGTCGTCATGGTAACATTTACACGGCCGTCATGGCTGCATCGCAACTTTTACGTTCGCCACAATACTAATGTTAAAGTGGGTGTCATGGAAACAATAAACTTGCCGTATTGATAATATCTTGACATGACAAAGAGTCACAATGTTATATTTAGGCTGGTATTCATGAGGATATTGCGTTGTTGGCGACATCACTTTGGCCATATTGGCAATCTTCGGGTGGTTGTCATGGCTACATCACGCTGGCCATGCTGACGATATCTCGACATGACGGTAGGCGTGTTGTTTAGTATAAAGCTGGTCGTCGTGACAACATTGTGTTGGATATTTTGGTGATGTAGCAACATTGCGGTGGCCGTAACAGCAATGTAAGTTGGTTGTCATGGTAAAATTACGCTGGCCGTGCTTGCTATATCGTAACATTACGTTGGCCACAATGCCAATATAAGTTGGTCGTCATGACAACAATGCGTTCGTTATGCTGGTAATATCTTGATGTTGGTCGTCATGACGACAATTCGCTGGCTATGCTGGCAACACCTTGATGTTAGGCTGTCCATGATGACAATATCTCGCTGTTAATGTCCATGATAGCAATATAACATCCGTCAAAATGGCAATGTAAGCTGGCCAAGACGACAAAATTCCGTTTGCAATGACGGTACAGAGGTCGTCCGTTATAGCGGAACGTGTGAGAACATATACGGTGTATCATAATTTGTCTATACTCAGATATAACTGATGGATCTTCGTCGAGAACTAGGATTATAACACGATGTGGCTAGGAGGTTGGTGAAGGTGACCGGGAGGAAGAGTTGGTGACATTAAGTGTGTGAAGGCTACTTGAGAAAGAGGGTGATGGCCTGGCCCGAGGTGTGTCACAAAGCCTCGTTGGGATGGAGGTGAGGGGACGCGCTGTCATTCTGACCACCCTGAAGGCCCGTGTGGTGTACTGTGACAACTTGAGTGACATTCACAGTCTGACCCGAGGAGGTCAAGTGCGTCAGTTGTTGCTGCTGCTGCTGTTGATTGGACGAGGATGAGCTTTGCGTATGATTTGAGGCGTTACTTTGGTTAGAGCTCCCGTTGGAGCCCGAGCTGCTCACTTTGTTCCCGTCACTCTCCTCTTTCCATTTGTCCATGGAGCGGCGTCTCGCGTTCATAAAAAAGTTCCCCACCGTCGTCGGCTCCAGACCCAGTTGACGAGCGATTGTCACCTGCATCTCCTTCGAAGGTCGCTTCGTCTCCTGCAAAAACAAGTATTCCATCTGATTATTGAACGTGTTCATTCTTCATTCAGTCTCACATTTTAAAATAATGTCACTATGTATAACACAAACACATTAGGATTTGTAGAATTTTTTCCTCTTTTTCTAAAAATCAACGTCAATCTTCAGTCTACCAGTAGTATTCACAATGCCAATATTTAAAGGGTTAGGAATTGGTACTTTTGAATTGGTCGAACAAATTGGTACATTAGGATAATTTGTCCAAACTGTTAAATTACAACTCTTCGTCTACATCCGCACATCCAGATTGTTCGCCCAAATTGGTATATCAAGATTTTCTAGATTGTTCGCCCAAATTGGTACATTAAGAATATTCCCTCAAAATTGAATATTCCCTCACTTTAGAATTTTTCCTCGAATAATAATAGCAATATAAACCCACTAATTTTAATGTTATACAGAACCCTACAATTTTGCTGACATTTAATTTAAATGTCAGCGAGTATTTCATTAATTTTTTGTCCCGCTTTTCCCATGTCTTTGACGTTTGAATATAGACGCACCTTAAAGATTGCCTGCAATGTTCGTCGCTGAAGGTCAGTGAAGACGAGTCGAGGTTTCTTTGGTGCGGGTGGATGGTCTCCTCCAGTCTGCTGCTCCTCTTTCCGCTTGCAAGCTGGAATAATTCCCCAGAAAAAAAAACAAGCAATTAATTGTTATTAATGCGTTGACAATCGGAGGGGAGGAATCTTATTTTCTCACAACTAATCTTATTCCTGTATCTTTGTATACATGTATTTACATAGGAATATACCTATTTTACATGTATTTGGAGAGCCGAGAACGTAAATAATTGTGTATTTACCATATGTATTTACTATAATTATGTATTTACTCCATAGGAGAATGCATTAAAATACACGAAAAACAATCCTTTCGCTGGTGGTGGACGACGCAGCAGGTCAGCTGATAAAGTTCTCAGCCCATCCGTCTCCAAAGCCCTATACGTTGTCCCTACGTACGTGCTATGTGTCTTTTTTTCAGTCTAATAATTTATCTCTCCGCGTCCTCTCCGCCAACATTTATTACATCCGAGCCCATTTATCCCGTTGTCTATTTTTATTTCTATTTACTCCGCTCCTAATAGGAGGCACAAATATATAAAATCCCTCGATTTCCCCATTTTTTCTCTTTTCTTGGTACAGTAATTCTCCTTTTCCACACTATCTCCCGTTTGTATTCATTTGATTCAGCAGCAGCAGCCGTAGTTTTTGGTTTTCCCATTTGGAACCACAGGGTCATATCTACATTATATATAAATCTAAGTATATCTAAATGTATGGAGTCATGGATTGTCGATTTAAAATCGCTTACGATTTAAAGGGGGAGTATATGTAATGCGCGGACCAGCTGACGACGCCGGCCCGCTCCTCCTCACTGACTGACGACTGACTCAATTCCAATGACTTTATGGTGCGGCTAATCATTTCTTCGATATTTGACTAATATTCTCCGTGCGGATTCCTCTCTCCACACACACACACAGAATCTCCGCACATATTCCACAATTGGTGGGATATTACCCCGCACATGTTCAACTGTGATTTCAAGTGTTTTTCCCAAAAAAGAACAAAAACAACAACAACGGGATCACATGCTAGATGTTACGCGGAGAGGATCGAGTCAAGTTTGTTGTACAGAAATGGAGTCTATGTCATTTCATCCGACTAATCGCTCTATCAATTTCTTCTTTCCATCCTTCCGCCTCCAATATCATCCGCAATTGCATTTGGACGAGGAAAAAATTGCGATGTTGGGAAAAAGAAAGTCGATTGGAAGCTGAAGAAAATTGCGACGGGGAAAGTCATTGTGGAAAGGGGGAAATTTGTTCTGAAAAAATTATGGAAAAACTAAAGAGATTTAGAAAATTTTTGAAAACAATGTGGAAAATTTAAGAAGATTCTGACAATTTTTGTGAACCACATGGAAAAAGCTAAAAAGATTTTGAGAATTTTTGAAAACCACGTGGAAAATTTAAGAAGAATCCGAATATTTGCAGAATTATGAAAAATTTTTGGGCAATTAGAGCAAAAGGAAGGAAATTCCGGAAAACATTGAAGGGTTTTTGTATAAATTTAAGAAACTGTAAGAAATTTGGGAGTTCCGGGTAAAATTGCAGAGATTATGAAAAAATTCTAGGAAAATCTTAAATCAATTCAGATTTTGTGTGAAATAAAAAAGATTCTGGAAAAAGTTACAAATGTTTTCCAAACTTTTAAGTCATTCTAGGAGAGATTGTAAAGAAACCTGAGGAGATTTTGAAAAAAATCCGGAGAAAATTCAGAAAATTTGTGTAGAAATTTAAGACATTTTGGGGAAAATGGGAATTCCAAGTAAATTTACGTATAGTTTAAGGGAAAATTCGTGAAAAACCAGGAATAACGCGGAGATTTTGGAGAAAATGGAAAAGATTCTGAGGAAAATTTAACAAACCCTGAAATGTTTGATACATTTTTAAAACAATTTTAAAGACATTTAAGAAGCTTCTGAAAAATGAGCAGAGTCGGAGAAAAGTATCGAGAATTTTTCAGAGAAAATAGAAGAAATTTTGGAGAAAGAGATTCGGGATTCCAAAGAAAATTATTGAGCAAATGTTTTGGTAAATGGATAAAAAATTCTGTCGGACAATAAGTGGTCAAGTTTTTGCAAAAGGTGCTGGAGCAATTTAACTTTCCCCACGAAGAGAGAAGACGACGTCGTGTCAGAATAAATAAATACGCATCATCTACTTTAACTATACACGAAGAGCTTGACCATCCTCCTGCTGCAGTCACCGCGACTGTTGACATAAGAATTCCCCAAATTTCCGGGCACCACTTAGCCGCTGCCGGACCCAAGTGCGTCCTTCTTTCCTTTGACAACCCGCTCGCTGCTCCTTTCCTCCTCACCGTCTCACTCACTCATCACTCGATCAGAAAAGAAAACACGGGGAAGGAGAGAAGGAGCGGGGGTAGGAAATCAAAGTCAATATTGACTTTGACCTCGAATGCAAATAAAAAGTTTAAGTTGGACGTGAGGAGATAAGAGCGACATAGCATCTACACTGAACTCCCGCTACACTGGAACCTCGCTATAAGAGAACGCTATAAATCCCCAAAATCTGCCTCTTATATAGAAATTCTCTTATAAGGAGAGCTTGTATGCATATAACCATGTATGACATGCGAGCCCAAAGGATCTCTTATAAAGAGAATTCTCTTATATGGAGGCC
>JAQGAK010005131.1:0-10769 GCA_034696945.1 Lipothrix lubbocki | reverse complement strand
ATTTTTGTATTAATTTTTGTATTAATTTTTGTATTAATTTTTGTATTATTTTTGTATTAATTTTTGTATTAATTTTTTTATTAGTTTTTGTATTAATTATTTTTGTATTAATTTTTGTATTTATCTTGCTTAAAATGCAAAAAAAGAAAAGCAAAAATGGAAAGTGTATTACAAAAAAATGTTTGCCCCATTTCAATTCCTCTGAGGGAAATTTAACAACCATATAGGCCAAACAAGGGATCAAAGGCTTGTGAAACTCTCAAACTTCAATTTCTTCTTTTGTGTTTGTTTTGAAAAAACCATAATAGTAATTCTTGCTTCAGCCGGAAAAGTTGCGGATTTTAATGCTAGAAAATCTCTTCTGTGCGTAAACATATATTCAAAAGTGCGTTCCGCATGAAATTGCGTTACTATTTTCTTTATATTGTACTTTTAATATCTTACATACGTTTCTTCTGGAGTTACGTTTATGTAGTAAGCATATTATAAGATACTAAAAAAAGCTTTTCCAGGAATTTCACACCTTTTATATATTACATATATAGCAATTCCACGCAGTCAGCGAACTTGTGTTGTGCAATGTAATATGTATACATATAGATAGTTAAGTTGTTAAGTAGATCTTCTTCATGGGAGTGGAAGTATTGTATAAGCTACTTAGGGGAAAAGTTTTCCCGGCAAGGAAATACATACGAACGGCATTTCACAAGTTTTTCAAGTTTTTGTTTACTCACCACATATGAATGAATCAGCAGGTTCCATTGATACAGCTTGAGTATACACGCTGGAGGAATTTTTATAGATTCGCTGTAAAAATTCCGGTTGTGGAAATGGTTTTTTAACTATAGCAATTTGTATATTTTAAAATTTATTTAATTTTTTATTCAATGTATTTTGTATCAAAATTCAAAGAAAAATGCACAATTTTTGCAAATTTTTTTATAAATTAAAGAAAAATGCACAATTTTTGCGAAATTTTAATACATTTTTTTTATTACGATTTTTTTAATTGCACATTTTTTTAAATTACAAATTTCTTTTAATTACAAAAAATGTTTTTTAAATTACAAAAATTATTTTTTAAATTACAAAAATCATTTTTTCAACTACAAAAAATAATTTTTGAATAATAAAAATCAAATTTGAATTCTGAAAAATACTTTCAAAATCTGCCATTGAAATTCCATTTAAATCAAATCTCCCGCTACATTTGTCCACGTGAATTTTCTTGCTTTGCAAACGTTGAAAGTTATGGCCGTCATGTCAAACGTATTGTAAAGCTTAATAATAACAATAATATAATTGCACACCTGTAAATTCCGTGTGGGAATTGCCGGTCATAAACCGAAATTGCCAGAACATCCGGAATAAATAATTATTCCCGCAGTCTCTATCATCTCAACGCTTGAGGAAATACAGGAAACATCAACTGCCTCGTGTTCTGCCTTTCCATAAACTCTGACAAAATCTTAAAAATATACACATTTTTTTTCTTCTAGTACTACTAGAATTCGCATGCTCACAATCAGCAAAACCAAGATAATATTTTTATTTCATTTATTAGATACCACAATCCCACTGTTTGAACTTCCTATTACAGAAAATAATATATACAGATAAATTTTATAAACACAAAAGTATAATTCCCGGACAATTTTTATTATACAGCGGATAATAATAGGGAATTTATATTCTATTGCTATTTGTTAGAATTTCGCTACATAACGCCAACCCCAATAATAAGCGTCATAGCTTGTAGAGGTTTGTAAAAAAAATTTTTTTTTCGTCGCATAAGAAAAATGCATGCCCCACAATACCTTCCATATATCATCGTCAAGAGCAGTCGAGGTAGGAAAACTGCCAAGCACAGGAGCACAACGACTGCTAAATTTTTTTTTATTCGCAAAAACTTACTTTTCCCACCACAGATCACAGGTCCGGCATTCCCACAAAATTGTTGATATATATAGGATTTTACATGGAAATGGTGGCAATAATGCATTCTCAACTATACAGTTTTCCCCTTCCCATGTCCTGTTTTCTTCTGGGAGAAAATTAATTTTTTATGCGCAGGTGAAAGTTGCTTTTCTTTTTTTTATTGGCTTCGCATACCACAAAACTCAAGTGTCACGCTTGCAAAACTTGAATTTATATGGGAAACAACATTGCATTTTATGGGTGGAATTGTTTTTTTGGGATGAAAGTACCATTGCATTTATATGGAGAAAATCCTGAGCATGTCCGAATTTTTGGGTAATTGAATTAGAATTTCTTTGAAACTAAGTGCAGTGTTCTTTGAAAAGAAGCGACATTTTCTTTGAAAATAAATGCAACTTTCCTTGAAATTTAATTCAATTTAATTTGAAATTAAATATAATTTTCCTGGAAATTAAATCTAATCTTCTCTGAAATCAAAAACAACTTTCTTTAAAATTAAATGAATTTTTTGCTAGTTTTCTTGAATTTTAATGCAAATTTATTAAGAATTAAATTCAAATGTAAAAAAATTAAATATTTTTTTGTAAATCCGAATTTAAACGAAACAAAACTTCCATAATTTCTTTAACCTGAATTCCAAAGTTGACTGGAACTTGGGGAAAATAAGGGAAAATACACATGGCGGACGGGAACTTTCCGACAGTAAAAAAAAGTCTTTAAAGGGGAAAGTTGGAAAGAAATATTAATTGAGAATCTGATTTCCAATTAACATGCAAAATGGGAAGTATTTGCTGGGAAAACAAAGGGAGGAAATTACTTGTTTGTGCAGCCAATTGAGAAAGTTGGGATTAGGTGAGAAAGGGAAACAAATGGAGAAGACGAGGAAATCAATTATCAATGAGGTGCGCTTAAAGCGAAGGAGAGTCATTTTACGACTCTCCGACCTTTTGAAACCTACAGACACACACAAACACACAATTCTCTATTCCTTCAGCATACTAGGTACATAAATATTCCCTTTTTAAAGCTACATTTCCTCTTTAAAGCACAATTCCCATTACAGTCCACAGGGTTTCAAGTCAAGGAAAGCTCAGAGAGAGAGAGAGAGAGAGAGTTTGTCCCAAATAATTATTTTTTTTCAACTTGCCAAATTTTCTGGGATAATGGGAAGCATGGGGAAATAATAATAAGCAAAAAGTTTTCCCCATTAAATATACCTGCCTATATACTTGCATATGCTATATACATACCTATGCTATATACATACCTATGCTATATACTTACATATACTATATACATACATATACTATATACTTACATATGCTATATACTTACATATGCTATATACTTACATATGCTATATACTTAAACATGTCATATACATACATAAGATATATACATATACATATATTTTATACACACGAGAGTTTGGAAATAAAAAGTGAAGGTATTTTCAGGTGAAACTCGTTTTCTTGTATATGTTTTCCTTTCTCCTATTATTTTATACATTTATACATATAGGCGCTTTACATTACATATAACGTACATATATATACGTACAGCATAGCTACATATAAGTGCATGCTAAAGCTTCCGTGATTCATGATTGTTTTTCAACCTCAACAATTCCACCTACATACTTTCGACATTTAGTTCGTGATTTCCATTTCCTCCGTGCTGCTTCATTTCAGGACTTTTCCCTTTAAAAAATGTAAACGCTTTCATAAGATCCATAAGATTTGTATAGTAGGTACATATGTGTATAATTATGTATGGACTATACGTAACATTGACGCAAAAGAAGCAAAAATAAAAATCTATTCCGGGATTCAAAGTCTTAATAGGAATTTACTGTAGAAATTACAAGCCAAAATAATTGTAAGGCAATGAAAATTTTAATGCAAAATTTTTTGATAATAAAATATTTTAATGAATTCTAGTAACAAAATTACTTCTTAATAGAAATTGTTGCGAATAAAATTTTGGAGTGAAATTTCTCCTGTAGAAATTCCAATTTAAAATACTTAAAACATATGGAAATTGCACTGCAAACTTTCTTTGATTTCAGCGTAGAAATAAACAAGATTCGTAGCTTTAATTTAAATGGAAAAAACCACACTATGTAACTTAAGTTCAGCACTCAAAGCAAATTTCGGTTTGCCTAATTATATTTTATTTGGACGTAAATAATTTTAAAAGGTTTTCCCGGTGACAGAAGCCGCAAATGAAATTTTTATGAATTCCAAATTTTTGCGTGCGAACTTGATTCTAAAAAAAACAGCTATAGTAGTAGGGTTTGAACTCACGAGATTTCTTATATTGCACAGATATTTGGACAAGGAGTAACCTCAAAAGTTTTCATTATACATCCTATATGCTATATACATATCCCATCAACGTACCTAAATAATTCAGGTAATTACAGAGGTTGAAAGGCATCTTCATTTATTATTTAGAGGTTAATTATAAACTTGGAATATTTAATATTTCATTGGGGTTTCCCTGCATATATGGGGAACTTGCCGGGGAATGGAATTATTGTTATTTTATTACGGGGAGAAGGTTGCACGTGGAAATTATTTCCTCCTTATATCCTATATTATACAACATTGTAGGTAGATAGAAGCTCTATACAGCTGTATTTTATATACATAACACGTATTTTGGTATCTTGAGTTGAGTTGACAGAATTCCCACCCACCAGGTGCAATACCTTTGCCAGGTGGCCTACATTGCAGGAGAAATAAAAGTGAGATTCCTCCAGAGAGAAAGTCATGGTTGTTAAGGTTTACATACTACAGGCGGAAGAAATGCAATTTCAGCTCACCCGCCACAGCTACACTGACACTCTTTCTCCGGTGAGGTGAAGCAATGAGGACGGGTAACCCTAAGGGATGGGAGACAAATTGAGACTTGGAATTGCTTAAGTGATGCGAGAATCAACTCTGTGTTTCAGTGGTAAACTTCATACAGTATTTGCTTTTTGGAAATGCAGTGTGATCACACCTAAATTATACACTCTTTTGCAGAAAATTGCGATTTTTGCCAAACTTAATATTTTGTATGAATTTTTGTATGAATTTTTTTATGCAATTAATAAGGAGGTTTTTGCCGAACTTAATATTTTGTATGAATTTTTGCATGAATTTTTGTATGAATTTTTGTATTAATTTTTGTATTAATTTTCGTATTAAATTTATTTCATAGCTAAATAATTTTATTTCCCACGTGCCAGCACACAGCAATTAAAATCTGCAAATCGTCCTAAAAGCACGTGGGAGCCCTACTTGTGATTAATAATATTCAGAACACACACACATGAGTTATTTCGCGGTACAGAACTTCAACTTTTTTTTATGTTCGAGTGTCTTTTTAAATAAAGTCTCCTTTGTCTCTGCTTGTAAAAGCGCAAATGAGTGCTCATTAAAAATCTGGATTTTACTAGTTCACACGCAGAAGTTGATTCATTATTCCAGTGAAAAGACAAGAGTACGGATAATTGTGTGTACCATGTTAATTATATGGAGGCACTTACAACGCAAATATTAAACGCACTGACCATGCTAATTATATGGAGGGCTGGCAATGCTTACTTTAGACGGACGTTTTTGCAATGTTATTTATACGGACATACATACTAGCAGTGTTATTTAAATGGGCGTACATACTAGCAATGTTATTTAAATGGGCGTACATACAACCAATGTTATTTATATGGACGCCTGATATTTACAAGAGCACTTTCATTTTCAATGCTATTTATATGGGAATTTTTACAATGCAATTTAAAGGAGCATAGTCCCAATGATAACTATACGGACATACCACCAATGCTAATCAGACGGACAAACTTACTATGTAATAGTTTACAGTATAGTACTATAAAACACACAATGTAAATTACACGGGTGAATTCACAATGTCAAAAACTGGAAAACTCAAAACTCTTTTTTATATTCTCCACATTCAAAAAATACACTGAAAAAACCCTTAAAAATATTCACTCGGAAGTCAAGTCCAGCGGAGTTCATGTGTGTGCTTCTGTGCTGCTAAAAAACTTTTTAAGTACTCTTCACATATCTTTGCATACTATTAGGAGGAAATTTTGAGCATTTTCAAGACTCACAGGGGACATAAGAGGCATAGGAAAAGTAAAGGCGAGCTATATAGGCTGTACTAGGTTAGGTAGCCATTGCAGATCCAACTTTGCGGAGATAACGGGAAGACAGAGAAAAGCCCGGGAATCGCCGATAACCTGGAGGCCACTCATTTTATTCCTCTGGTATTTGCACATGGCTTTCTATGATTTCATTATATGAGCTTCATATTTCTAGCATGCGAAATTCATATATAAATCTACATTTCTATCTACTCCGGAGTATGATAACTAAATTTGCTTGAAGATAGGAAATATGAAGAGCTCTCCTAGCGAGAGACCCGAACATTCTTGCCAGATTGTCAAGTTTCCTGGAAAAGTCTAAAAAACTCGTTCATGTGTGATAGTTTAACTGTATGTGTAATAGACACGAGAATGCTTTATAAAATGTAATTTATATATACTGTATACATATATAGGTGTATATGTATAAATTCATACTTATATGTACTGAAATAGGAATGTAAGAATGCAGATCTACGGGCATAACTTTGACACTTTCTCGCCCCACTCATATGTGTGTAAAGATTTATGGCAACTTTTATCACAATTATTTTTTTCTCAAGAGCCCAAAAAACAATGGTACTTATTTATCCTGCGTACAGAATTTAGACAAAAAAATAGTATGTAGTGGAGAGCTTCTATGTAAATATGACGGGGTTTTGTGATTTTTTGGATGGTAAAAATGTAAGATGCGTACATAGAAAATAAATGTACTTAAAATGTATGGAAAATACATGGAAAATTTTAATAAAAAATCTGAAAATTGTACTGCAAATACATAGGAAACAAATGAAAAATCCACAGAAAATACATTGAAAATTCATAAGAAATACATTGGAAATTAAAAGAAAGTGCAAGTAAAATACATAGAAAATTCAAAGTAAGTTCATAGAAATAACATACATGAAAAATACATACAAAATACATGGAAAAGTAATTGAAAATTCGTGCAAAATACATAAATTTGCATAAAAATACATGGAAACACACGAAAAATAATTGAAAATACATGGATAATCATAACAAATGCATAGAAAATACACGGAAATTATTTGAAAGTACATGGAAAGTTAATTGAAAATACTTGAAAAATACATTGAAAATACTTGAAAAATACATAGAAAATACATATAAAATACAACATGCTTAGAAAATACATGGAAAATATTTGAAAGTACATGGAAAATACTTGAGAGTACATGGAAAATAATTGGAAATACACGAAAAACTAGAAAGTACATAGCAAATTCATAGAAAATGCAGAAAATTCAAAGAAAATCATAGAGAAATCGAAAATATATAGAAATTTTTTAAAAAGTAACTATGTACGTTACATTTATTTTTAGTATTTGTACATATTTCCCCACATATTAAAATGGTTTCTTATACATTTATAGTGTTTTTTCCTCTGATGCTCAAACCCGTAATAAGGGAGGGAATTGAAAAACCGGAGAGCGCAAGGTTTTATAAATGGAAATAGTTGCGACAGCTTTAATGTTAATGTTGAATGTTAAATGAGTGTGAGTTGAATTGAGCTTTGGAGAGGGGCCAGAGTTATCTTGCTCCCATTGAATACCTCCGTTTGTAATGATCCCATCGACTCATATGTTATGCAAGATAAAAGCGTAATTTTTTATGGACTACATAAATACATACAGACGATCCTGCTGGGAGTGAGGTATGCCAAAGTTCTGTGTGGACCGAGTTGGAATCTCCTTCTAATAACGGAGTGGCTTTGCAATATAATATATAGGATAATAGACCAGCTTTGTATAGTTGCAATGCAAGGGTTTCATGTATCCATGTAGGCTGTCCTATTTCAAATCCGGTCTATATTTTCTGCTCCTTTTTTTGCATTGCACTGCTAAATAGCAATGCGTTTAGACGGAACAAATTCGTTTTTAAATATGATGAAATGAACAAGCTTGTGTCTGGTTTTTGTTGTTTTATTAGTTATAGCTTGCGTTTTTGCGTTTGCTATGATAAATATGTAACTTCACTTCAGGGGACATTTTTGAGATTTAATTTCTGAATTTAATTTCTGAATTTAATTTCTGAATTTAATTTCTGAATTTAATTTCTGAATTTAATTTCTGCATTTAATTTCTGCATTTAATACAAGTGTAAAACCACCAAGAACCAAAACCAAAACAATCGCTAGAAAATATCATCGAATATCTTCAAAAGACTTACGTCCTTTCAGTTGTTGAGATTAAAACAATTACTTCAATCAATGACGATAACTGCAGAGTGATATATACGAGCTTAGTAATAAAGACCCTCTTTATATATTTTTAACCATTCCATGTCCTGGGCACGTCGCTTCTTTTCTCTCCCTTTGTTCCTCCCTCATCGCTTTTTCGAAACTGTCTCGTCTCTGGCTTCGGAACGTACAAATGCAGCTAGTAGCTCATACTTCCAAGATCTCTGCAACTCTCATTCAGTTGTTCCTTTCAGATTTCAAACTGCAGTCCTCTTGACTATACAACTGGTAACTGTATAAGAATTATATTATATAACTCCTCCGTAATATTCTCCGCTGCATAAAACTGTATCTTCCTCCTTTATCCTTCGCCTTCAGAACTGTCGGTCGCAGCTTCTCCCCGGAACGCCTTTTCCCTTCCCAGCCGATATATTCGTCATTGTTAATTACGGACGAGAAGGGATTTTTGATTTTGATTTGCGGAAGAGCGCCTGCTGTAATTGACTTAAATTCCTTTCGCAGGTCGCGGGATTAATTCCTTCAGAAATTCAATGGAATTAATTCCGGATACTCGTAATTTGCTTAATTACATTAAATTCTTTTAGGTGCGTTTTAGCTCCTTGAATGGTTTCTAGTGGTTTTAAATGGAATGCATTTTTTATTTGATTTTCTATTTTTTATGTTGCATTGAATTTTTGTATCTTCTTCCTGTTTGTGCAATAATGGTTTTTTTAAATTTGTGTACTAAATTGCATTTTTAATATTGAAATTAAAGCAATTATTGCGTTTTTTAGTTGTGTGCATCGGAAATTGTTCCGATGCAAAACCTTCCATTTTAGATCTGTAAACCTGAATTTGGTTTATTTTTAAGTATGTTTTTGCTCCTTTTTTGTCGTCATTCTTACCTCTTTCCTGCACAAGTGACTATTTATTCGCCCATTTAGCTCTATCATCGTCATTGTCATCGGAAGATGTGCGGCAAGACAGGAGCTCGAACTGTTACATGCTGTTCTACATCTCGGTCCCTATTGCTCTAACATACATACTACTTTGCAAGTTTACGTATATCCCGCAATTTTGTTTTTGAAAGTATATTTCCACACTTCGTTGTTTGACTTTTCTTGTCTGAGCAGCAACCGTTCATTGGCAATTGTTTTCGTAGATAGCATAATTATAGATAGGTACATATACATAAGGGTTTAGAGCGTGGTTAATACCGGGCGTTCCCATAAATATGTTGCAATCCCTTCTTCCCAAAGTGATCTCCATGTAAGCTTCACTTCATTTCTATTTTGGTATTCATACGAAAAAGCTTACATGCCGTTAATCGGTTTTGTCAATATTAATGCCTGCAGGGACTGAATGTGGCACTGTACCAATTGCTTGGATGTTCACTGATCTAAAGTCTATTTAGTTTACATATGCCTTGCGTGTATTTACTTGGGATCGCTTGCGTTTTTGGGGTTCTTTTTAATGCTTTTCTTGTTCTGACGATCGCTTTGCTAATTAAAGAAGATCATTACGAGCCACAAAAATCCAGAGTTATTGCTGGCAGGAAGTAATTTAATGTTGGGTGTTCAATTTGACGATCCATATTATTTTTTAATTAATATTTTATAGTTTTGTAAAAATTGGTTTTGTTTTTCGTCGACCTGCTATCTTTCTGTAGTTGGTTTATATGGCTTCAAGAAAGTTGAAGTATACAGATATTTTATATTTGTAGATTAAAGTTGAGCATTCTGAATCGTTAGTTTTTATCTTGATTTAATATTTCGTTTCTTGTTATCGTAATTTTGCATAGTCAATTAGTAATCCGTATTTAATTTTGATGTAATCAAAGTTGCATCGCCAGATTAGAACCGTACTTTTAAACTTTCAAAAGGCATTCTGTATCTCTATATTGCTTTTTTGTACCTCCAAATTGTCATTTTATATCTTCATATAGCCATTTTATCGCTTCATATCGCCATTTTATACCCTCATATTGCTAGTTTATACCTTCATATCGCCATTTTATATCTTCACAGCACCGTTCTAGATCTTTACATGACTATTTTGTATCTCCACATGGCCATTTTGTACCTTCACATCATTAATTTGTACCTTTACATCGCCATTTTGTACCTTCATATCGCCACTTTGTGCCTTCACATCGCCATTTTGTACCTTCACATCGGCATTTCATATCTTCACAGCACCATTCTGAATCTCCACGTTTCCATTTTGTATCTCCACAACGCCGTCTTATAACTTCAGATCGGCATTATACATATTTACTTTGCTATGTTATACCTTCATAACGTCATTTTACATCTCTTCATCATCCTTTCATATCTTCACATCGTAATTCTATATCTTCATATTGTCATTCTATAACTTCGCACAGTCATTGTATATCTTCCCATCGCCGCCACATCGTTAATACCTAGCAGATACTAACACAATTATTACTCTTCGCTTATCACCATA
>JAQGAK010005130.1:0-10769 GCA_034696945.1 Lipothrix lubbocki | reverse complement strand
AAAATTAATACAAAAAGTAATACAAAAATTAATACAAAAAGTAATACAAAAATTAATACAAAAAGTAATACAAAAATAAATACAATAATAAATACAATAATAAATACAATAATTAATACAAAAATTAATACAAAAATTAATACAAAAATAAATATAAAATTCAATAAAAAAAAATATTTTTCCGATTAATAAAGATAAAATACAAACAACTTACGGCTTCTTGTCTCTTTTTAGTTTCATTCCGCTTAGTGTGCAAATTAACTAGAAATTCTAGAATCGTCAAATCCCAAATGAATCCATAAAGAGAATCGGAAGCATCCAATGTCACTTTTTCTTGCGCCATGCCAAACGCCACGTTGTAGTCGACCTCCGTTAGGAATTGGCAAAGAACCATTGCCTACAAATGCAAAAAAAATTGTTGAGATGCGTTACAATTTAAGTAAAGTAAACCAAGCTAATAATATAAAAAAACGTAAATGCAAAGAAATTAAATAATAAACTATTAACGAAATTAAATTATAACTGTATTAAGAAATAAAAAAATCCGAGACTAACTTGTGTAAAGCACTGAAGACCTTCACAACACTTGGTCATCTTCCTAAACAAGGGATTGTCCCCCCAGCAAGGGGCAGACATGTTTTCAAAAAAATTTGTACTAATTGCCAAATACTCCACATATGATTTCATGGCCAGGGCCGGGGCTCCCGACGCCAAATGAACATCTCCCAAACATTTGAGCCACAGAGTTTCCTCACTCCGCAACACGGCCAAGTCCAGAAGATGGAATAAAAAGTCTTGCACTTGATGAATATTTAGCTTGGACGTGCCCGTGCCGCGTTTGAATTCCATCGAGGAGCCGATTGTTGCTCTAAAATCACACAAAACACACACAAAATTGACAAATTATTGAAATAAATACAAAATAAATTAAAATATTTAAAATTAAGTGACCATTAACTAGAAATTAATCCAAAATTAATATAACTACAAAATAAATACAATATTTAGAATAAATACAAAATTGAAAAAAATACAAAATTGAAAAAATACAAAATTGAAAAAATACAAAATTGAAAAAAATACAAAATTCAACACGAATACAAACCAAATCCTTTGAAAAAACTATAGATAGGCTAAAAGCAAGATTTACAATAAAACTAAATACAAAATAAATAAAAAATCGAAAAAAAAATAATGTCAACATAGCTTAATTACATTTAATCACCATTAAAAACAATTTGAGAAACTCTGGTTGAGATTTTTCAGTGTCAAATAAAAGTACATTATATTTCAAATAAAGTCCGCGAAGTCCCAGTCTGAAGTGAGTCTAATTCAAAACAAAGAGACTGAGAATTTGTAAGAAAAGTGACAGGAGAAAGTACTGGACGGAAAGCTCTCGTTGCCCCTCTTTCGTTCCCGGTGTCAATGTTGCGAAGTGCGACTCTCTGCTTTCAGATTCAGAGGGGAGTCGGTACTACGCAACAAGCTGACTTATGCGGTTTTAGCGGTTTATTTGCATTCAATTTAGGATTTCAGCAAATATTCAACGCATCAAGACAAAATTAAGGCAAAAATTACTATAGCAACTAATACAAAAATTATTGCAAAAATTAATACGACAACTGATACAAAAATTAATACAAAATTATTTCAAAAATTATTTTAAAAATTATTGCAAAAATTATTACAAAAATCAATACGAAAACTGATACAAAAATTATTACAAAAATCAATACGAAAACTGATACAAAAATTATCCCACAAATTAGCACAAAAATAAACAGAAAATTGATACAAAAACTGATGCAAAAATAAACAGAAAATTGATACAAAAACTTATGCGAAAATAAACGGAAAATTGATACAAAAACTGATGCAAAAATAAACAGAAAATTGATACAAAAACTGATGCAAAAATAAACAGAAAAATGTTACAAATACTTGATGCAAGAATAAAGTGTAAATTGATACAAAATTAAAAGAAAAAATTGATACAAAATTGAAAAAGAAAACTGATACAAAATTGAAAAAGAAAACTGATACAAAATTGAAAAAGAAAACTGATACAAAATTGAAAAACAAAATTGATACAAAATTAAAAAACAAAATTGATACAAAATTTGAAAATGAAAATTTATACAAAATTAAAAAAAGAAAATTGATACAGAAATAAAATAGAAAATTGATTCAAAACTGATCCAAAAATAAAACAGAAAACCGATACAAAAACTAATACAAAAACGGATACAAAATTAAAACAAAATTGATACAAAAACTGCATGGTACAAAAATAAAAAAGAAAATAGATACAAAAACGATACAAAGTACGTAGATACAAACATTGAAATACAAAAACTGATGCAAGTACTGATACAAAAATTGAAGTATAAAAACCGATACAAAAATAAATACAAAAATAAATACAAAAATAAATACAAAAAAAAATTCAAAAACTGATAAAAAAAATAAATACAAAAACAGATACGAAAATTAATACAAAATAAATAAATTGCAACGTACGTAATCGATACGTTTTATTTTTTAAATAATTTCGAAAATAAACCCTTACTCATCAATAATAGTAGGCCAGACTTGAAGGAGCTCAGTATTAATAAGCAGCGCCACATCATCCAGGATGTGATTGTGCAGACGAGATAGCAAAGAAACGAGGAGCGTGATGAGCGTCAATGAACAAGCTCGGTCGAGGACCCAAAGCAAGGAGGATTTATTCGGGAGGATCCCTTCTTTGCCCGCCCGGGGGACTTTGGCGTTGGTGGCGTTCATGCAGACTGGAAGAACTACAAACAAACACAAACAAATATTATTTACATTTTATAAAAAATTAAATGATAAATTTAATTCATGTATTTATGTCGTTAATTACCCGTCGTCCACAATTCTCGGTAATTCGGCGACGCTTCCTTCTTGTCAACAACGTCCTTGCAAGCTCGTGCCAAAAGACCGAGGAATTCGACAAACGCACCTCTGCATGCGTAGAGAAAATATTTTAAAAAATACAAAATAATACAAAATTTAAAAAAAATATTTAAAAAATACAAAATAATACAAAATTTAAAGAAAATATTTAAAAAATACAAAATAATACCAAATTAAAAGAAAATATTTAAAAAATACAAAATAATACCAAATTAAAAAAAAATATTTAAAAAATACAAAATAACACAAAATTTTAAGAAATTAATTAAAAAATACAAAATAATACAAAATTAAAAGAAAATATTAAAAAAATACAAAATAATACAAAATTAAAAGAAAATATTTAAAAAATACAAAATAATACAAAATTAGAAGAAAATATTTACAAAATTTAAATTTAATAGACAATATTTAAAAACCTGCAAAATAATAGAAAATTAATACAAAAATAAATACGAAAACGAATACAAAATTATTAGAAAATGTTTTTAAAAACACAAAGTAAAAGAAAATTAATACAAAAAAAGATAATAAATAAGAATTAATAACAAAATATTTTGGAGCATTACAAAACAAAGGTGAAAGGAATTAAAAATGGAAGTATTTAAGTAAAAAAACAATCAAAAATATATAAAACAATCCTTGCCTCTTTTGGTTCTCCTCAAACTTTATAACGAACTTAAATTCGCCCAAATTAATAAAGGCGATTAAAATGAATTCGACGATCTCCGACCGCGGATTAACTTCAGAGGACGGGTCTTCCAAAAAGCGAATGCATTCCTTGCAGCGCTTCACTAAATCTCCACTACTCGCCGGACTGGCGGGCGTCCACGTGGAGAATAATTCCGTAATTTCCACCAGCAATATTTCCCAGTCGAGCATTTGACTCAGTTTCCGAATGTTGTAAGGATTGAAACTCCAGGCATTTACGCCGGTCGGGAGAGATTCCTCGAGTTCTTTGCGTGCGAGTTCTAATGCACGGCGTGCGAGTGCAAAATTCTGTAAAATTTAAAAAAATATATAAAAATATTCAATTTTGAATATTAAAAAATAAATACAAATATTTAATTTTGAATAATAAAAAATGAAAATAATTTTAAATTTCGCGCCTTTAAATTATATTGCTGTTTGGATTTAGCCACAAGAACTTGGACATAATCTTTTAAAACTCCCGTTCCGATCTTTTCCAAGGCATTTTGCAGGGGTACGGGTAATTCCCATTCCATGAAGAGCTTCCGGACTACGGAGCAATCCATTACAAGACTATTCAGTCGTTTTACTAATTCCTTAATTTGGACGAAGTCAAAGATCTCCAGGAGTTTTCGCTCGCAGTGGAACATTTCTAGCTGTTCTTGGCCGACTGAAAAAAATGAAATTCAGATTATTTTAATAGAATAATTCAAAACAAAATAAAATAGAATAAAAATACAAAATTAAATATACAAAATAAACAAAAAAGAATAAAAAGAGGATATAAAAAACAAAAAACAGATCGAAAAAATACAAAATAACTCGAAAAAATACAAAATAACTCAAAAAATACAAAATACCTCGAAAACATACAAAATAAATCGTAAAAATACAAAATAAATCGTAAAAATGCGAATTGAATTAGAAATAAATACAAATTAAATTGGAAATAAATACAAATTAAATTGGAAATAAATACAAATTAAATTGGAAATAAATAGAACTTAAAATGCAAATGCAGAAAGAAAAACAAAATAATCTAGAAATAAATACAACATTCATAAAACTCAAAAATAATGAAAGGCTTTACCCAGCGGATCTGGATCAACAGGAATCTTGGTCGGATCCAGCGGCAGGAGCTCTTCGTCCGAGTCCAATTCCTGAATTTCCTCATCCATGGCAGCCTCCTCATCCTTATGAAAAACTCCATCAATCTTCTCCCACTGGCCAAAGCCCAGCCACTTCGAAATTTCCAAAGTAGTTGACTGCTTTAAATTCGGCAGAATAACTTTATTCACTTTGTCCTGATTTTCGCTTTCCCAATTCGTTTTTAAGCCCACGGCGGCCAAAAATCCATCCTTTTTCCCTTTTGAGAGTTTGTAGTACGGGAAATTCTCCGTGGGTAAATTTTGAAGTCGGAAATGCTCCGTCGCCTCCGCATTCTTTCCTTCGTATAATAAAAACACTCCGAGGTCCAAATGAATTATGGATTTAAAGGCGTCCGAACTGATTTCATTGCCGAGGGACCAATTCGGTTCGGAGCCAGCAAATGTTTCTACGCTGGGGATGAGCACGGGAGATTTTGTCGTTTCTAATGTCCTTTGCAGGAATTCCAGGGACTTTTCTGGGAATAAAGATTTTATTATTGTTTCCGCTATCTGGATTAGATCTGGCTGTTGAAGAACCCTAGAATTTAACAAAAATTATTTAATTTTATTTTATAAAAAATAAAATTTATTTAATTTAAATTGTAAAAAATAAAAAATCAATTTAAATTAATTTGGTTAAAAATTAAAAATCAATTTACAAAATTAATTTTTTCAAAGCGTTTGTATTTTAATTTTTTTCATTATTTATTAAAATTAAAAAGTTTTTCTTACATGGGATTAATGGGTCGGTAATGAACCCTGGCCACTTTATTTCCCTGAATAGTTCGAAGTACCCAGCGATGGTAAAGGCATTGGAGAAATTTTTTGTCATTTTTACATTCCTCGCTCAGGGCCAAAATGTGATTCATTAAGAAGTTCTGGAGGCCAATTTGAAGTCTGGAATTACAGACAAAATTAACAATCAATAAATAAGATATAAACACAAAACCAGGCAAAAATAAAAAATATTTAGCAAATTAATACAAAATTAAGAAAATTCAAAAATAAGTAGCAAATAAATGTATACAGTAATCTTACTTTCCCAAAGAATCCAAATCCCAATCCAAGTGTGCCGCAACTTGAATTGCCATCAACTTGAGCGTCCTATTTTTCAAACTCCGACTGGCTTTGAGCAAGGAATCCGGGCGGTCTCCATTCGGGACCGCGGGGTCCGGTGGAGGTTCCGTCCATTTGTCCGCATTCAGGAGGAACTGCGCGATTAAAGTGTTTGGCGACGGATCTGACAACATAAAATTAGAATTAATAGCATACAATTAATGTTTTGATAATTAATTTTAAAATAAATATTTAAAATCATCATGTAGATTTATTGATTTTGTTTTTATTTATTTATATTGTTCAATAGCAAATAATACTTATTTGACAACATGGCATGGCATTCTCTAAATAATTCCATAATACTTGTTTACATTTTGATTAATTAAAAAATAACATTTTAAATTTAATTACCCGGGTCCGACTTTTGTAAATGCCGGATGAGCAAACTCCGGTTGAGGATGAAATCCAGCCATGAGAGCTCCGAATCACTGTTCTCCATTCTGGAATGAATTTTTTACAACAAATCTACCAAATTAATAACAAATTAATTTTGACCGCGTTTATTAAGTAAATAAAACACAAACTAATCATTCGTTTTTCATTTAAGGAAATAAATATTCCAATATTTCCAATTCCAAACTGTGGAATCGTTGGATTGGAATTAACAACGACTCCAGACTCCACCACTCCGACTCCACACTTTGACTTTATTTCTAAATTAAATTCAACCACCGAAGGTTGAAAGCGCAGGTTTTAGTGTTAAATATGATTTTTATATACGGCAAGTCTGTATTCCCCAAGTATTCTCATAAGTAAGGCTGGGAAATCTCGAAAAATCCGACAAAATTAAAAATTCATAATTTAGAGTATTCCCAGCTTGGTAAATTTTTCAGAGCCGTCCAACCAAAATACATGGTACTTTAAATACATTTTTGTATTTTGTACATATTTTGAAGTTTCATAATTTGAAAATGTATTTTGAAGTTGGTCGATTTTAAAATGGATTTTGTAATTTGTATTTTGAGATCCATCAACTTATCAAATTGAGTTTTTTCACTGCATGAAATTCAACATTTGCCCCTGTCCTCACAGTAATTTCACGGGTATTTACCCAAAATAAAACGAAATTCGAACGTTTTGCCTTAAATTGCATTTTGCATGTATTTCAAGGGCTTGTTTAAAGTATTTTGAATTCTCGTTGGGGAAAATGTAATTTGTATTTTGCTCAGAAGCAAATGTATTTTGTAACTTGTATTTTCTTGAAATTGGAAATATATTTTGTACCTTTTATTTTCTTGAAATGGAAATGTATTTTGCTGAAAAGCGAGTGTATTCTGTATGTTGTAACTTGTATTTTCGTGAATTGAAAAATGTATTTTGTATTTTGAGTAAATGTATTTTGGACAGCGCTGAAATTGTTAGGTTATATTAGACATCCAAGTATCCCAAAACCAAAAAACTTGAAAATCGCGAAAAGTGCAAAAAATGGCGTACAAACGCGAAATTCTGCAAAATTTGTGGTCCAGCAACTGTTTTGAAACTCTAATGCAGAAAACCGTCAATTTTAGCAGGACAACAAGTTCCTAAATAATTTTTGTCAAGTTTTGGAGTTCAAAATTGAAAATAACCTAGAATAAACGGTAAAAATTGTGAAAAGTTTGTTAAAAGCCGCACAACAAAGCCAGAATAAAGGAAAAATTGAGAAATTGTGGATAAAAATCGCAAAATACGGTGAAATTTTATGATATAAATAATAAATTTTATTTATTTTGTGACAAATTTCGCGAAATACCGAGAAAAATTGACTAAAGTTTTGCAAAATTTTGAGGGTAAAAAACGCGAGATGATCCTAGCCCTACTCATAAGCTTTCAAGCGCGGGAAGTTTAAAAAGATAATTGCAAAATATTTTGCACTCCCATTTATTAAACAGAGATCGCTAAACGCTTAAAAATCGCCATAAACTTCTTTTATATTTACATATTTATATAACAGCCTCAAAAGTATTAAGTTTCCACAATGTAAATACAATAATAATAATATTTTGTCAATCCTAAATAGAATTCCAATTCCAACTCCATTTAATATTTTACACACATTCTCTTCTGTTGTTAATTTGTAATCTAATCTCTCTTTACAATTTATTTACCACAACACAACCACAACTCCCTAAACTCTAAACGCCGTGGGAATAAATTATCCGTATTATTTAATATTAGTCATTGTGGTTTGCCCATCCGTTAATTATATTCCGTTTCCTCCTTTTTTATATTTGCCATAAATAAATAAATTAAATAAATCATTATTATTCCGAAATCCGAAATATCACGGCCGACTGATATTGAATTAAAATAATAAAATAAATTAAAATAAAATGAGATAATAATGTGAAATATTTATTTGTGTCACATGTTTTTAAATGTAATGTTCATTTAATTTTGTAATTAATTTACATTGCAACTATTATACTACAAATAAAAATAAAAATATTTTTTTTAAAACAAATACCTACTTATTCTGTCATCAACATGACTTCCGCTAATTATAAAGCCAGGTAAAGATTTCTATTTTTATTAAATTGTTAAAAATTAAAATATTTAAAAATTATATTTCCGAAATTTAATTTTAATTATTCTATTCTAATTCTAATCATCATAGTTTTAGTAATATTTCTAATCTTTTATTTACAAAAAATAATTATAGTTGCCGTAACGATGAGTCCAGGTCTGATATTATTTTCTAAAAATAATTTATTTATTTGTTTCAATTTAAATGGTTTAGAAATTTATTTAATTTATTGTTTATGTAATTTATTTAAATTATATTTATTTAAATAGTTTATTTTAATTTGCTTTATTTTAATTTATTTTGTATTTTTATTATTTAAATTTTAATTTATTGTAATTTATTACTTATCTAGTTATTATTATTAGTTTGATTTGTTTTTATTTATTTTTCGTTTATATATTATTACTTCGTTTTATAATTATCGTCATTAATTTGTTATTTAAATTAAATTCTTTGTACTTTAATTGTGTAATAAATATCTATATTAAATATTAATTATTTATGACAATTATTTTTCCAGGCTACAAGAATTTGACCGTGTTCTAAATTGCAGTTGCATTGACTGGGATGAGCTGGCCCAGCTGGCAATTCATGGTAACTTTTGTTTTTTTTTTCTTGGATTTTATAGAACCGAACCATTTAAAAATTCATAAAAATAATTAAAGAAATTACAACGGATCATTATTTTTGTTTTTATTACTTTTCAGGCGTGCCAGACGAATGCAATTACCGCTCGAAAGTCTGGCGGATCCTGCTCAATTATCTGCCTGCCAAGAAATCCGAATGGGATGCCATTCTCAAGAAGAAACGGGAGACGTACAATCAGTTTTTAGGTAAATGTTGTCAGCAATTTTCGGTGTTCGTTATTTTAACTTTTTAGCTATACATCAAGCAAAAGTTTGCCAGTTTTGTATCAATTTTTGTATCAATTTTTGTATCAATATTGTATCAATTTTTGTATCAATATTGTATCAATTTTTGTATCAATTTTTGTATCAATATTGTATCAATTTTTGTATCAATTTGTGCATTAATTTTTGTATCAATTTTGCTGTATTTTTCATCGACAATTTTATTTTTTTATTTTATTTTTATTTAACATTAAAAAATAAGAAATAATGATTTTTGATTCGCAGAGGACTTTCTAGTTAAAGCGAGCAACACGACGGAAGACCATCCACTAAATTTCGAGCCCGACAGCCAATGGCACGGATTCTTCCGGGACAACGATGTCCTTCTGCAAATCGACAAAGACGTCCGGCGGCTCTGTCCCGACATGAGTTTCTTCCAGTCGCCCACACAATTCCCGAACAAATACATCGTGAACAAGGAAATGGAGCGGCTGCACACGCGGGTCAGTCAGGGCGTCTTGGCGAGTAGCGTGGTGGTTAAACGAGGAATTGGGTTTTCCAAGGTTGGCAATTCTGCTATTTTATATTATTTTACAATTATTTTTATATCAATATTTTGTTTATTTTATTTCAATATTTCATAATTTACAAATTATTATTACGTATAAATTAATTTATATCCCCGCCTTGATAGTTATATAAATATTGATAGTTATATTTTTTAATTTAATTTTGTTTTCCAGCTCAAATCCGCACAAAGTACCTGTGAGCTGGAGCCATTGCAGCAAGAGTCTGCGGAGGCTCATTGGGAAGTGGTGGAGCGGATTTTATTTATTTACGCCAAATTAAATCCAGGACAGGGTTATGTGCAGGGTATGAATGAAATCATCGGTCCCATTTATTACACTATGGCCACGGATGGGGATGCCAACTGGAGAGGTAAATTTTAAATTATAATATTATATATTATTATCTATCGCATCATTTTTTTAAGTTTTTTACATTTTTTCCCATATTAATTATATATTTTTTGCATGACTTGTTGTATTAAGATTTGTAGTAAAGTTTGTATTAATTTCTGTATTTATTTAGTGTTTCAATTACGTTTATATTTTTAAATTGTGATAATTATAAAGTTAATAGTCAATAGTGTACAATTTTATTTCGCATTGGTTTTATCATTTACTTTGTATTTATTTGAAAAATAAGTTCGCGCTCAAAGTATGCTAGTGTTTCCAAGCTTCCACTTTTAACTGCCGTATTAAATGCATTAGAAACAGAACGGCAGCTTTTTGTTTCCTACCGTATCCTTTCTCCATTGCTCACTAGTCCTTCGCTTAGGTTATATAGGAGATGTAAGCAGTCAGTCACACTACATTAACTACCTGTTGTCTTTTCATGTAATTTTAGTAACTTAGTTTCTATTCTGTATTTATTATTCATTTTGTATTTATTATTTATTTTGTATTTATTATTTATTTTGTATTTATTATTTATTTTGTATTTATTATTTATTTT
>JAQGAK010005129.1:0-10774 GCA_034696945.1 Lipothrix lubbocki | reverse complement strand
AGTCGGGAGATGGAGTCTATTCCTACAATTAGGACACTTGGCGGAGTTCCCGGGTATCCGTTTTTAATTATGTCCTCGGGTGAGAGGGAAGCCAACTTGTCTTCCCAGTATTTTGCCTTATCTCGGGTCAAGTTGGAATGCCTCTCCGGGGAAAACGTTGTAGCAAGAAAATCCGATGTTGTACTACTTTTGTTATTCCTCGTCTCTTCACATTCCACTCTCACAAACTCAGACGTCATTGGAGTTCCCTCGTTGGATTTTGTGATTGGCGTGCAGGTTCCAGAGTACCTTAAATATAAAAAGCACGCAAGACTTTGAGATTTCAAAAATATAATTTCATGTGAATTGTTAGTTAAGGATGAACTGGACATAGAGTCATTTTCCGTAATCATATGGTGTCACTAGAGGTTGATTTCATATGGCCTAAGGGTTGTATTTATTTGTAATATTGAATCCCAATCTATGTACAGATTTTGTAAGGTCGTATGCAATTAATTTATTTCATCGTAGTTTTTTGCTTTTATTATTTTAAGCAAAAAGTTAATATTTAAGACTCGATTTTTAGACAAGGAATTTACCTAATTTGCCAGTCCGCAGTTTGTGTATAATTCTTGGGATTCTGTGCGACGCGGTGAATTTCTCGGTAACAACAACTGGTAATATTGTACTTTGGATGGGACTTGTCGTAGGTGAGTGTCTACAAAATAAATAACTCATTAAACATATTAATATACACATGAGTTTCAACAACAGTGTGTCTAGCCGCCTTAAATGACCATGTTCTCAACCTGATCGGAAACTTTAACAAGGTAATTCTTGCACGCCTTAGCCCTAGTTTCTTTGAGATGCGGAAGGACTGAAGGATCCATCGGATCCATTTCTGATATTTTGCATGTTGGAGTATGGACTAGAAAACCCGGTGAAGTTTCTTTCCTGTTAATTTAAAATATACATTTAAATTACGATATACGTCATATGAATATCGAAAACATGTTGTAAATCATCAGAATCATCAGGCAAGTTCAAGATTGCATTAATTCCAGTAAATACAAAATACAAGCTACACAATAGAGCAGAACTTAAAAAATGTACTCACCGAAAAAAGTAATTATGATATAAGCACCAGCGTGAATCGCATTTTAGGATTGATGAAATATTAAAATAGGTAAGGAAACACAGTATGAAAATGAATATAAAGTAACGTTTCCAATTCAAATAATTGAGGAAACTTTTGTTGCTGCTTTTTACAGATGAACTTTTCCCCTGAAAATGCTGCATGACTGGTTCCGGGTCATGCTTCCTTTAAAAAAAAGTATGTGACCGTAAATTGTACGCTCTACAAAATAAACTATATAATTCTTTCTTTCATACTCATAGTCTCAGTGCTCGTAAAGCGCACTCTTCAAACTGGAAGAATGTACACGAAAATGACGTCGAGAGTTCTTTCCGCTTTTTTCCAATTTTTTCAACTGATATAGTTATCTGTTCATTAGAACTGATTGTGGAGATTGAACATGTTTTAGGAGAATCCAGGTGCAACTCACCATCCACATTTGCATCAAGAGTCGGGTTTGCCAGGATTGATAATGATTGACTGTTTTCTGACCGCATATAGCCAATGTACATTAACGGGAAAACTAACCGTATAACTAGCATAGCTAGTAAATCCGCATACTTATCATTCGGGTCACCTCAAACTGTGCTAATATTGATAATTCGCAGTCTATATGTATCAATACATAAACATTTCTCCAGCAGAACCCATTTGCATCATTATCAACAACTTCACTTATGCACATACCAATTTACCTTTTAGTTATTACCAAGGCCGGTCGATGCATACATAATTTGTATGAATAAAAGGTTCGTAGATTCTTGAGCTATAATATGCGAATAGAATATAGAAATTGACTAGTTGTAAACTATTAGTATAGATGGATTAAACAAATGATAATGGTAAATGATATCTTTTAAAAAATTGGATAAATTAAATACGAAGTACTTATACGATGTTTATTATAGTCCTTGTTACAGCTGCCAGATGAGTATTGTACTGAAGCTGGAATAAAGACATTGGATTGAATTGAATAAATACAACGATAAATGCTTACGACAGAGGCCAAGTCATAAATCATACTTTCCCCAGAATTCCAAATCTGGATTAAGGGATTACATCTTCACATTACTACTTCGAATGTGCATTATTGTCTCTTCTCTCTCTCTCTCTCTATTTCTAATCTCGTTGTGACGTCCATGATTCCGCCATGAATAGTTTTTGGAAAATTTATTAAAGAAAGAAAAATTGTGAAAACACTTAAAATAATGATGTACAAAAGAGGTAATCTTAGGTTTTTACGGCGGCGATTGGACCGATTCATATTGGCCTAGGTCACCATAATGTATATAGACCAAACCCATGGTATAATCCAATTCGACCTACACTTTTATAAATGACAGTTGCATTTAGTTACAATACCACCCGATGTACAAAACCACAATAGAGTTTTTAATATACATAATTTTATGACAATTTTATATTCCATCTATCTTTTGAGACTGATCCAGAGTTATCAAACATTTTTTCAATATTTGCCTAATTTATATAAAACCACTATTCCGATGTGGCTGAAACCTTTACAATCGGTTGGTCATCATACATTAATTTTTTATATGTTACACAAATTCATCATCTAATTATTGTTACACAAGTATGTAAGTCCATTTGGTCATGTCATAGTTATTATGCTGTGAGAAGATATACATATGTGTGTTTTATATGTTTTATTTTAAGAGAGAATGTTCCTTAAGTCTTGTTTTATTCTTGGCCAACACTCCGTCGTAGAAGTATCCGAAACCCAGCATTTCTACTGAGACTCCAGGACGGACACGACATCTCATCGGGACATGCACATTCATTTACTTATACTAGAATATTGTTGTGCGCCACTTGTGATTTGTTCTCTCAACGTCGTCTTATCGCTACGAAGTTTATTATTATGAGCCAGTGTTGGAATGTATCTCGTATATAGTCTTCCTGGAAAATCCTGCATATTTTGAGGTAGGTTACCCGGTTTCGTTCGGCATATCGTCGTCAACTCGCTACACGGCCAAAATGTACCAGTAAAGGGTCATTTCAATATCACATTTATGGAAAAATTATGGAGCAGCTGTCTGATTGTTGAAAAGTATAGTTATAATGAGCTAGGGTTGGTATACCATTTCCTGTATTTCGTAGAATATTGCACAATGTGAAGGGGTTACACGGTTTGGGATTGTTGACAAATCAGCGACGAAACGTATCATATACAGGGTCACGTGACTGGGTCACGTTTGTATTGTCATAATTGTATTCATAGTTCTACTACACTTCATCGTTTCTGACAAAGCTCTTGCGACGATTCCCAAAACGTAAAGGGGAACTTTGACATTAATTAATGGTAATTATAACTCAACTTGAACAAACTACTTTAATGAATCACATTTGTATTCTAAAAGCTGACAGAAGCCGGTAATTAATGAATGGTCTCACGTTAACTAATAGGGACGCTCCTATTATAAGTGTTTTTGTTCATCAAAAATCAAATGATACCGCCAGTTGCGAAACTCAGTACAATTTCTAGCTATACCGTCCTTGCAGTAATCATCATTTTCTTTACATACATTGGCCAAAAATGTTTGCTGACCTTAACTTTTCATGTTGGGGGCTGTATGAGTGGAGGAACACAATCTTATCAGTTAGTTGCATTTCGGAAGAGCAAATACGATAAACATAAGATTAAGCGCATTATGGTAAACACGATTTAGCGCTTCTCATCTCTGTAATGCATTTTTATTAAAACAAAAGCCTAAAGATTATTATTGACATTGAAATATTTATGTTAAATTTTAATGATTTAATTTTATTTGTTTGTCAAATTTCAATGATTTAATTTAATTTTTTTTGTCAAATTTCAATGATTTAATTTTATTTGTTTGTCAAATTTCAATGATTTAATTTTATTTTTTTTGTAAAATTTCAATGATTTAATTTTGTTGTTTTGTCAAATTTCAATGATTTTATTTATTATTTGGTCAAATTTCCATGATTTAATTTTATTGTTTTGTCAAATTTCAATGATTTTATTTTATTTTTTTTGGTCAAATTTCAATGATTTTATTTTATTTTTTTGTCAAATTTCAATGATTTTATTTTTTGTTAAATGATGATTTTTGTTTTTTGATGACTGTTTTTAAATGTGATTTTGGTTAAATTTGAGGATTTTTATAAGTGAATATTGTTTTACCTAGAATTAAATCTCCGGAATTAATTTCCGGACTGTAATACCTAGAATAAATTAACGTTGACACAACGATTGATGTTCTAAAACTCAAAATAATTTGTTGCTAATAATAATACGTAACCTCCTAATACATAATTTATTGTTTATCACATTTCAATTCTATGCAGTTACAATTACAACCGCAAACAAATTAAGTAAAACCTATTTACTATGCCTTTACAACAAGTAATTTATTAACAATATTAACATAAATCTATTGATTTACAATTTACAACATGCAAATAAATTATAATCGTCACGTCGCAATTATCATAAATGATGCAATTAATTGTAAACTTAGGTGATTTAATGCTACAATAGTTCTTTTGTAGCACGATAGCCGATATCAATCTGGACATATACATTGGTATAAAAATACCAAAAAGGTACACAAACATTTATTTACCTATATTATGTATATATTGGTAGCACCGAGTTCTGTACATTTATATTTAATTAATCTATTATACATTTCAATTGCTAACCGCATTTAATTCAAAATAGCACGGACGAGGACGACGCTTAGTTTGATAATTGACTGACATCACCTTTGCAATAAAGCACTCCGTTCTGGACAATACATCTGTCAATATTAGGTATAAATAAATTATTTGTGTGATTAGTTGTGAAGAATGTTGAAATAATATTTCTGTATTAAAAATATCATGTCTTATGTTGATATCAAAGGATATAATGTATAAATAGACTTAAAATATCTTCAAAATTAATTATAACTACAAAAAAAATGCATTGGAAATTAGACTATTGGACCTTTCATGAGCAAAATTTATACTTAAAGCACGACTTATCAGACAAATCAAAGTAATTAAACTTGAAATTTGATAAAATAAATTTTATCAACAGTGTATTGAAATTTACCGATATAAATTCATGAAAATTCTACACCATGAAAACACCTTTTTATTTTTTGTAATCATTATTTTTAAATTTCATTTGAAAATTCCTTCCCAAAAATAATTCCAAAAATACTTTAAAGAATAACATAAGAACAAGAAAATTTCTAAACTTAATTATTAAAATCACTCAGGAAATTACATTGGACATTTATTCTTGCAAAATTGTCATTTTGTATTTCAATCGTTGAAATTGAAATACAAAATCAATTCTTATTTGTATAATTCTTTTTTCAAAAATTAGTTCTTTGATTTAATCCTAAAATTATTTCTTACCATATTAACTGTAAATATAATTTTGAAAAAATGAAAAATTTATTCTTGTACAAAAAATCTACAATTATTTCTGGAAAATAAATCTGGAAATGATAGGTGAGTGAGAAAGTAAACCAAGGGTGAAGAAACAAAGGCTATACCAAGTATGAAATAAAATAATCTCCGACAAAAATTACATGTGAGCACGGAGGCCTCATTGGCACTTATATAAGTATAAACTAACTTGCGTGTAAGTAATTGTCTAATATAAAATATCAAATTTAGATATAACGTTTGAAACCAAGTAGCTATACAATAATAAGAGTTTTAAGTAGATTATAGCAGTCTTGACGTTGTATAGGAAATGCGGCACAAAGTTGGCTCTTATTACATTTATAATAATTATTACAAATTTACAAATATAAATATATATACAAGTAATAGAAGAGTTGACAGATGGATTGTGGATTGATAAAAATATAATTAATATAATGATTATCCATGATTTAATTATTGGTTCATGTGGATAACATCAATAACATTTTTTATTATTATAAATAATACTTATGCTTTATGTATTTTCTGGTATTTTTCAAGTTGATTGTGAACTACTCACAGTTTTAACGACTGTAACTTTGCTCTTCGTAAAATTAGATGGCGCTGCCGTCGCTGCACTACTGCTGGGAAAATGCCGAACAGTAGAAAGACGAACTTTATTAGTTTTAGTAGATTTCGTGGTGGAGGAAATCATCCTCTTCGCCTCCTTTTTCTTCCCCTTCTGTTTCTTCTTCGCCTCTTTAGTTTTCTTCGAAAGTTCCGTCTTGTCATAATAGTCCTTACACATACAATAATTCTTTAAAGTGTAATCACTGAGGCAATCATTTTGACCATTGTAACTATTTATCCGACTGATCTCCCCGACGATGCTCATCGTGTCGTTTCTAAAAAGCCGGATTTTGGCCTCAAAATGGGCATTAGAAGGCTTGGCGGCCAAAGCCACGATATGATCTTTGTAGGTAATTAATTTCCCAAAATTATTCCAAACCTCACCCTCCCCGACTTCCCGCAAGTATAGGAAAGTATCAAATTTCAGAGGAATGCAAGTATTATTTGTAATAGCATCATGCAGAATCATATTCACACTTTTAATCACTAACTCCCCAAACTTGGCTGATGTCGGAGTTGTCTTGCCGACGGCGGGGGTCACCCCGCAACGGCAATATAATTGAGGGATTCCGGAAGACTCGCAAGTCCGATTCACGGGAGTTTCTTCAAAGAACGAGTACACTTTCCGGGCGCTGGACGGCTTCCAATTACCATGTGTAAATGGGAATGGTTCGGAGGATGAGGATAACGATGATGGTGAACTTAAGCTAAGGATGTCTTCCAGTGTAGCGTGAAAATCTAACGGCGAGGTCAGGCGGTGACTGTTCAGTCGTAAATTGTCATACCAGTGAGGATGACTGGCTTTTAATGCCGGGGGAAGGCGCATGAAGAAGAATGGAAGACTCTCTTCGTAGTAACCCAGGAAGGTTTCCCGGAACTTCCCGAAGCGATAACCATGGTCACTAATAAATAAGATGATTGTATTGTTGCCATTGTAGGCTTCATCGTAGACTGTGTCGGAAAGGAGGTCGCGAAAGGATTCGTCCTTTGGCTGAAATAAAATTTAAAAAAAAGCTTGAAAAAAAGTTTATGATTATTTTTCTCCAATAACTAAAAAATTGTATTTACTGATAAATTATTTTAATGAATTAAATCAATAAATGCACAATAAATAACAAAATACACAAATATAAACGAAATAACTCAGCATCACCGGCACAAACCTTTAAAGCGTTGAAATCGTCATGAGCGAGGGAAGTAAACCACGAAAGCAAAAAATACGGGAATTTGCCCTCCCCCATCCTCTGGACGAAATTCCTCATGTAGTTCATCATAAAATCTGTTTGTGACATCCCGCCAACACAACCCGAATACCCCCTGTCATGTTCCAACTTCCCGTGATAACCTACAGCTATGGTCCTCAAATAATAATCCACAGGCTGCTCCACAAATCCAGTCTTCCAGTAATTAAAAATTGCGAGGCCGGGAGAATCCTCGAGTAAGGCCGATACGTAATTACTCCTACTGAAGTTCTTCCAAATTAACGGACAGTCATCTATCTTAGTGTACTTGTCCTTAAAACAAGGATACTTATCTAACTCCATCCCTCCCATTGAGCCCATAATGTTTGGGAAGGTATTTTCCCCGATTTTCGTGTAGCCCTTTAACTCCACAAAATCATTAGCTTCCAGGAATTCCTTAGTTTTTGGCATGGACCGCATCATGTGCATTCGGGAGATAGAGTCAATTCCTACTATAAGGACACTTGGCGGGATTCCTGGGACTTCCTTTTTAATTATATCCCGGGGAGAGAGGGAAGCAAACTTGTCTTCCCAGTATTTTGCCTTGGCTTTGGTCAAGTTGGAATGCCTCTCGGGGGAAAACGTTGTAGCAAGGAAATTGGATGTTTTGTAAGTTCTGCCATCACTGTTGTCTTCACATTCCAATTTCACGAACTCAGATGTCATCGGAGTTCCGTTGTTAGATTTTGGGATTGGCGTGCAGTTTGTAGAGTATCTGGAATGTAAGACACAAATTAATTATTTACAACCGGTGAAGAGGCAAATAAAACTATTTTGTACTATTAATTTAATTTTTTATTTTGTAATTATTTTATATTGTATTAATTTTATTTTGTATTTTGTAATTATTTTATTTTGTATTAATTTAATTTTTTATTTTGTAATTATTTTATTTTGTATTAATCGTGACTCAATATTCCGACATAAATACAAATAAAAAACAATATTACTTACGATTAGTAAATTACAAATGTTATTCAATCCCAATCAGTTATTTTTTTCCACCTGTTATTTTTAATTCTTAACATTATAAAAAACGAAGATCATGCCTATTTAGAGTACGAATAATAACTATTACCTAATTTGCCAATCCGCATTTTTATTATATTTTACAAGATTCTGTGTCACGCGGTGGATTTCCCGGAAGCAACAACTGGTAGTTTTGTACTTTGGATGTGACTCATCGTAGGTGAGTACCTGCAAAATACATATAAACTCGTATTACTCGTATTAGTGCTTAAGCATTAAAAATAAATAAAAAACATCTTCGTATCAATGAAAAAACATATATATGGACGTCACTAAAATTGCTCTATCACGACAGAAACATGTGGAATGCGTGCTCATGTTAAGGTCCTCAAACTACTATAATCCTTCCTATTGCATCATCTTCCTTGGAAAGAAAGAATCTATTGTTACCGCAGGAGCTCTAAAAACGCAAAAGGTCTTGAAGTGATCAAGGATCTTTGAGCAATGACAATCTATAATAGGGTTGAGTGTATATTACAAGTTTACAGGTAATAAGTTGTTCATACGGAGCAGACATATGGGACACGTGTGAAGTATAAAAATATTGACGTTCACAATATTACATAATTGCAATAAATTTTTCTTTAAAATTCCATTTAAAATACATGTAATCATTTGTGCTGCAAATACAGATAAAATAATGTTAAAGACTAGTAAAGCACCCTCGTGTATATATTTTCATAATCATAAAACCAATTGGAACAATGCAAGGAAAGAGGAATATTTCTTCCTTTCAAGGAAAAGTAATATATGACATCATTTGGCATTGCTTAAATAATTAGTACATTGGACAATGCCTCACAATTACAATTATTGCAATTATCCCCTTAGATATTTTTACTTGTCTTAATTAACGATGTTTTTACTTATTGCCTTAAGTAACGATTTTCTCACCTGATCCGACACTTTAACAAGGAACCTTGAACAGGTCTGAGGACGAGTTCTGCGGATGTATGGACGCACGGAAGAGTCCGTCGGATTCATTTCTGATATTTTGCATGATGACGTGTAGACTAGAAAACCCGGTGAAATTTCTTCCCTGTAAACAAAAATATATAAATTAAATTAACTGTGGCGAATTTATACAAACTATAAATAGAATATAAACTTAAATACAAAATAAATAGAAATTAAATACAAAATAAATAGAAATTAAATACAAAATAAATACAAATTAAATACAAAATAAATAGACAAGAAATCAATAAATAAAATGCATCAAAAATATTAAAATGTAATTAAAACAACATTGGAATAAATAATAAATAAAGAAATATTAAAAATTAAACTCAAAATGCAAAGGGTTGCATTTTACAATGTAATTACATAAGAGTACATATATAAATAATAACACCAACAAGTCACGCCGTAATATTCCCTAATTACATGCTCTTATCTGTTGCCGCATATTTTGTGTGCAATTTCACCAGAACATTAGTAATAGTACAGGTACAGAATAATAAGGAAGTATCATCCTTGAAAATCTATATAGTACTACCTAATAGTAAACTGCTAATAGGAATATGCATTTCAACTTTCAACTCTTAAAAAAATAGTTTTAAAAATACTAATGCTCGTCTTGCTACAAGGATAAAATAGATGTAAATACTTCATAGTTGGAGCTTGCAGGGCTAATCAGAGGTTTCATTATTTGAATTTACATTGTTTCTTCATTAGTGATATAGTGTTGTGCATCCTGTTCATGCCCGTTCAAATGCAGTTTTCAATGCCAGCGATTCAATATGGCTACCAGCGAAATAGAAGACGAAATCATTTTTTATTGCATTGTATACTTATGCACGTTTATAAAAGAATACACGTAATAAGCATTTAGCGATAATGAATTTTCCACACAATTATTATTAGCACCTTTGACACCAAAGAGAAAAAATCTATTATCACTAAAATATTTTCATGATTCAAGATGCAATTTTTTGTTTACATAGTTTTCTACATTACATAGTTTCGTATGTGTAGTTAATTGATTTGGGAGTGCCGATTTTAAAATTGGCTGAAGATTGCAATGCATAACTGCTTCGCAAATAAAAATATTAAATTTGTTTATTTACAAATTGATAAATTGCATTCTATTAATTTCAAAACAGTATTTACATTTAATAAACGTTTGAAGTTGCATTAGTTGACAAATTACGAAATACAATTTATGATTATATTAAAATAATGAGGAGAATTTTTTTCACGAAAAATTGTTTAAAAAAATAAAGAACATTTTAATTATTCCAAATGCATCAGAATATAAATGCTTCAGAAATACAAAGCTAATGTAGTAGTAAGGTTGGCTGGATGGGTAGCGGAGAGCTATGAAACTAACCATCAAGGATTACGATGA
>JAQGAK010005128.1:0-10782 GCA_034696945.1 Lipothrix lubbocki | reverse complement strand
TTTCTCTGAATTGAATTGGATTGAATTGGATTGAATTGAAAAATACCAATTCAAAAGTGAATTGTTCCGATCCCTACCTCTCACTTTTCCCTTCCTTGAATTGCTGAATTGCTTTACTTACTTACGGGCTCACGAAGACTTATAAGCAATGAATTCCATTTGTATATGTTTTTGTAAGTATGTACATGTATACTTTAATAATATTTGGAGATCTCCAATTCGCATCTACGGGTAGCAAATACTTGTGTTAGTTTACTAGTGTATGATGATAAGGTGAGTAGCACGCTTGTATATGATGACTGAGATTTATAGCATTAACACACTTTTCCTACAGCATTGCTCACTATTTGTCAAGTGGGGGATGCAAATTAAAATGGATGAGACCTGCTTCTTACAGTCATGTAAACATGTGCAGAATAATCTCAGTGAATCATTTTTGTTAGGCTAAATTGGTAAGCTTTTAAGAGAGTGTGTCATATTTTAAGACCTATGTAAGAACCGGGTATCACCGTTATTAGTATTTGTCCGGTTGGGATTTTCATCTACTTCATTACTGAACATGCTATGGACTACTTCATTTTGGTCTTTTTAATGTTCACGACCATCCATATACCTATTTTCATTTTCTGTACTCTAATGATCAACTTTTTTCATGTCGATCTTGCATTGATATGTTGTAGTAAGGAGCATAGGCTTTTTGAAGAATATTTAATATTACTCATGATAAAAATTTCATCGTGTTTCAAAAATGTAATTCCTCCTTTGATTCTTCATGTCTCTATTTATTAGGATGTCGCTTTGTTTATTATGACTTAAGCTTCAGTTTGTTTTAACTTATAGGTTTTTACATGCAAGAGGTGACATTAATGTAGGTCAATCAATGATTTGTTATAATCGAACCCGTTCGTTTGAGCTGGATCGGAGGAAAAACTGTAATAAGTGCATGTAACTATGAATAGTTATTGAGCGAAAATTCCCAGGAAAGTGCAGCATATATTCTAGGCTTGAAGGCGATTCCCCAGAGTTTTTAGCTATTAACCATTGCAAAGTAAGGATCCTAGGTGGGCGTTACATTGTATAGTTTTTAAGAATTGTGGCACAATTTGCGTACGTACATGTTTACATTTACGTCTTGTACTGTCTTATTCTGTAGGTTTTTAATCGTCGGCGCTAATATTATTATTTGTCTCGGAGGTAGTCAGATCCGAATTACTTTTTTCCTTCCACTTGCCTGTATCTCTGTATTAATAGAGAATTGAATCCAGGCCACAGTTACCCAGACTGCAGAGCACTAATAAATTCACAGATTTGTACTGCAAATTTTATAAGCTTAACGTGCGTACATCCCATATAACATAACGATACGTTACACTATATATACATAGTCTAACATATATGCATATGTATTTTGTATATTAGAATCCGGCTGAGACTCTGGCTACAGAAGTAAATATTTTCCAAAGAATGCATCTCATCTGTTCAATAAATGAAATATCGACTAGATTATATGTAAGTATTGTGGTTTATGCTGATGTACATATACAGATATTATGTATGTACGTGTGTGTGTATGTATACCTATACATCAGTTTCACCTCGACAAACACACATGTACGCCCCAGTGTGGGTTCCAGATTTTTCATATGATAATTTAGTGTAAGCGCTGATTAATTTCTATCATCAGGGGTGGACCGAAACGCTTTGTACGGGAAGTAAAATGCGTTTGAGCGTGTAATTAGCAATTCATTTAAATTTCCTTAGTAAAAATAAAGCTTGTAGTACTGTGTAACTAATAAGAGGTTGCTTTGTGGTCGGAGTGCGTGCCTCATTTTTTTTAATTCTAAAGTTTGACGAATTTGCCCGAAATGGCTCAACAACTCAGCGTGCACGCGTCTATATTACTCATATTTCAGTCACGTCGTGTGATTTGAATGCAATAATAATAATTACTGCTTCAGCAGATATATTGCCGCTGCCAAAAGTACATTTCTAGAGCATTTTAAGAGAATACATACGTGTACTTAATATCCAAATGTGTGCAATGAGCTACTTACAAAGTAGTGTTAAATTGTTTTAAAAGAATTATCTCATTTTAAAACATCATAACCAATAGAAAAAAATGTATGCATATTCATATCAAGTCTCCATTTTGATGATTTACTGTCCACAAGAGAGATTCTAGCAGTGTGTGGAAATTACTTATTAATAAGGTATAGTAAATAATAGTGAAATTGAGAAGGAATGTACGGATGAATGCGTGTAGTTTGCAATATTAATGTAACATTAATTTCAGTCACAGGAATTACTCGCTGGATAGGAGACGCACAATTATTCTTATGAAATTCCCCTATTGTAAAAACTTCCAGCGACTCTCCAGAGAAGGTATTTCCCCTCTATCTTGACATTAAACTTTTGAAACATGCTGACTGCAAATATAAATAATTATCTCCAAGCAATGGTTTCACCAAGACAGGATCTCTTTCCGGTCCCAAAAGCTAGAACTTAATCAAAATTTACAAGCCGGTCTCCATGGACCACCCTAGCTTGAACACCTGATTCACCCTACAATTCTGGATGCCAACTAATATTGAAAGCATTGGGCATATTTACGTGTCTTCGGTAGATCTATGAACTGAGAGCTCAAACACCGTCGAAGCCTCAAAGTTTCTTGGATAGTCGCTGAAACGTATTGCATTTTATCTAGGTCCTTGACCAGGGCCATTACTTCATCAATTTCCTGCTGGAACTTTCTCTGGACATGAGGATTATACGAGTAAGGAATAAAGAAAACAATTCAGCGTGGTGCTGGTTGAGTCAATTGAAGTAACGAACAATTATCATTCACTCAAAATGACGGGCTGGGCATCTCCTGTAGATAAATTCATTGCGTTTATTATTGTTACGCTCCAATTGAATGTCCATTCGTCCGTAATGTGTTCCAGATTTTTTTGTTTTCTATCACCTCCCAGAATCCCTTTTCTATCACCTCCCAGAATTGCTATAGTTATGTAAAATTGCACTTGGGATACCATGGAGTAACTAGACACCTTTGAGTAGAGGTATCTCTGAGTAACTATGTAGAAGCCCCATTGAGTATTGTGAGAATTATTTTAGGGGAACTGTGAGATTTAGTTATAATACTGGGGTCATGTGAATTATGGTTACAACTTACAACTATAGGCTTATCTTGTACATGGATTTGTGTGATGGTTTTGAGTGAAAACCAATACATGTATTAATCTATGATATACTGTTATGTATATTTATTGATACTAAACGAATAAAGTTCTACTACTACAACATTACTATACCGTGACTTTTTCCATTCTATATACATACAGTGCCTAATTTGAGTTTGTAAGTCTATGTAGATGAGATAAAATACGATAATATTAATGTAACTGTACAGCTTAGCACAAAAACACTTCCATTATTTTCTTTTGTATACAATCGACTATTGAAGTAATAGTGATTATAAAACTGTTGGTATTTTGGAGGAAGCAAGTGATATAATCATTATTATTTTGTTTATCATTATGATTATTACAAGCATGACGTTACTTATATAATTTTAATAGCTTCAACATATCCTTACAGGCTTTAAACTACGTAAGTAATTAATTCATATTGGTGTAATGACGTAATTTTGTTGTCCACACTATACTCACGTCACAAGTCACTTTATTCATGTTATTCTTCCAAAATTAAAAATTCAGGAGCGTTGTCAAAAATTGCCGAAATTTTTAATATAAATTGATTTTAATATTATAAAACATGGAAACGGTCGAAAAACGAACAAAGGAAGGCATCGGAAATAATATTTCTTGGTCAAGTAGCTTAGCATTTGACCATTTAATTAGGGCAAAATCCATGTAGAATGTTCCCTACCATGTATTTTCATTAAATTGCAAACATAACATTGAATGTCGTCGTGTCTATATGAAAGTATAGTTCGGTAAGTTTGCAACTAACCGAAAATAATTTATCGGAGTCCTGGGCGTTTTCCAGTGAATTCTTATACAGATAGTAGCAGGCTTTATACTCAGACAAATTTATTACATTAGAATACGTCAGCTATACGTAAGTACTTAACTTATGGTGTTGCCTTATACAAAAGCGGATGAGATAGAGAATTATTAGATTTGCTGCATCCGTTTTGTCAACCCGGGTTCAAAAACTCCTTGGCCTTGAAGATTCCATCGGAGATCGAATGGTGACAACTTTCCACAACTTCCTTCACAAGTCGACTTCTTCATTAGTATGTCGAAGGGTTAAGGATTCAAATAATTAGGCTTTTCGACCTTAAATGATTACCCCTTGGAAAATAAAATACAGAGATTATTTGATGAAATGCTTCACCTATAAATCTTTTAATGGCATGAATTTATTAATTGAGAAAGTGGAAACATCAAAAATAATGGTGCATATTGATAACCTTACATTGCATAAATAATATTTTTTCTTATTGATTAATGCCCAAGTTTGTATTGAACCAGCACTGAAAGCGTTGGACATTAATAAAATGGGTAAATAAATAAATGCAAGGCTTTTTAATAAAAAAGCTTACTTAATGAAATTTCTAGACAACATTTGCGTACACTCTCTCATTTACTACGCGTCAATTTTCTATTTCGGGGTGATTAAAATCCGTCAAGTCCCCATACTTTAATGTGCTCAGACCTACTGTTCAAATTCTTTGACGAGTCTACACGGTTGACTAGCAGCCGAATATCAAAAGGAAAACTACAAGGTGATGAGAACATGTTCAAACCCGGGATCTCTCCGTAAATTCTGCTTCCAAAAGATATTTTAATCTAAAACACATATGCTTGCATAGATAGCTGCCATTGACTTAGAGTTCATTTACACAGAACCTCAGATGTTTCATCTAAGATCCAGCTTACCTAGTTGTCTGTAAATAGTGTAAATATTATGATGCTACATATAATATATAGGCATAATCATTTCTTTCCGCAAAACCAGGTGCATTTTTGGCAACATCACTGCACCTACACATTATGAATTTGCTATATATTTTATATGCTCAATAAAATCGTTCTATACTTAAATCTATTAAGTATATATAGCTGCAAGTTAAAATCTCACTATATATAGTATATTCTACTATGTTTGTAGGTGTATTACTACCATCTGAAATTTGTATGTTTATAGTATATGCACAGTAATGAATATTCGTAATGATTGTGTACAAAAAATTACTTGCTGCTACTGAAAAATATGTACAGATATATGCAATAGGGAATAATTCGGTTATTTCTATATTTCTAATGCTACATGTGAACCGAATCATACCACCTTATATCTACACTTATACCATGCTCTGGGAAGTTATAGGATGTGGTTTGGAAATGTTTTGGGAGTGTGCCAAAATATACTCGAATCAAGATTAACTATTGATACAAGGGGTAAAAAGTAGTTCTATATAGCTCTTGGGTGTCACGAATTTAGTCACCTTTAAGTATATATGGAAAGGTTCCAGCGCTGAAAATAACGACTAGAGTTTTAGATTTCTAAACCGTTTCAAATGAAATTACTCTTTACACGCCTTTCAAGTCCGAGCAGATTATATCGTGGCTGAAAATGTCAATTTCCTCACCTGCTATATGTGGCCATGTATACATACCAAAACTAAGGAGTTAAATCTTTTCTGTTTGTAATTTCAATGTACAAATGTCAAGCGTCCCCATATTGTTAATTCTCTATCCTAATCCTAATATTTTAGCACTAGATTTTACATACGTAAAGAACTATATATATGTAAAAGTAATCTAGATAACGACACAAAGAATTTTCTCGGATACAAAAACTCCCCTCGTGACAAAAAATATCTACAAAAGCATTATTAGTATTTTCAACATATATATTTTGTACAGCTACAATCACATCAGTCATGATGTATAAGCATTATAAAACTTCAAGCTTTTAACTGAACAGATTCAAAATTCTGAATTATAATTATTTAAATGTTTACTGACTCAATTATGATATAAATATTGAATATACAATGTGGGCTTGACAAAGCAGTGGGCTTGATTTATACATTGAATTACTTGTTGACATAAAAAGCCCCTCTGTGTGATCCATCTGAGTTCACAACATATATATGTATATTGAAATTGTAACTACATTCCGTTGTGCTTAATGGTGCTGACGTTGTCAATGCCGTCAACTCAATAAACATGTACATTCACGAAGAAATACACATGAACCTGAAAAGAATAAAAGATAGGGCTCTGCTTGCTCAGTTCAAATTTTTCTTAAAAACATATCTCTACAGTAACATGACATTCCCATATAAATTGTTTTGGCTAGCAACTTAAACCCTTTGCACGCCGATAGCAGCGGATTAACATATAGAAAGTTAAATATGCATCCTGTTTTGCATTAATTAATAATTAGCTTTACGTGTTTCAGAAGATTTATCACAAATTTTAAACACAAAAATGTATTTGTTCTAAAGCTGGCAGCACAACATGTATTTATTGTCACTTTGAGTTCTGTAATTTGTAGTTACCATTGAATTCAAAACTCATAATACATTTCCATACATACTAAAATAATTTTAAAAAGTCGAATAACATTACAATTATTGTGTTGGTTACAACAATAGTATATGTATAGCACCAATATTGAACATCATCAAGTAAAATACAAACAGAATTTGGCCAGGTGCGTAATTCACTTACTTTTTTGACGCCATGTATACTTTTGGAATTCCCGAAGAATAAAACAAGTTGTTAAAAATGTATACACACAAAAAATAAACGATATCTCTGTAATTTGAGTCAAACTTTCGATAATATTGTATGTATATTCCTAATATTGTACATTACATTAATATGTACTTTTTGGAACTAGCTTACTACTTGATTGTTAAAGCCATAAAACATTAAGAGCTAAATTCATAGCTAATCCACTGAAGTGGGTATAATTATGTAATCTTACATTATTGTTTGGAATATTCTACATCACACCCTGCTAGAAGACAAAGGTTGAAGGAAGACATGGTTGCATTGTACCAAGTATTACGTACTGGAAGTTTTCTTAGTAGAGACAAGTCATAAACGATAAAATGCACAGGGAATGCTAAACCTCTTGGCGACATCACTCCAAATTGCCAAAGCAGAGGTACTTTATGTAGGTGTACTCATCAATCCCATGTTTGGAGCCTTCTCGTCCCATGCCAGACTCTTTGATGCCACCAAAAGCTAAAAACCGTAAATAAGTGTGAAGTTTTCTACATATCAGTTCTTACAATTGCCAAAACTTTAAATAAATTAATACTCACCCGCTTCAGCCGCCGAAATTATACCTTCGTTTATTCCGACCTTCAAAACAAATAAATAATATGTTTGTGAGTGGTTTCACAAATGGTGAAGCCGTAAATGTTTTTAAATTAAACAATCAGTCACGTAACCCAAATATCAAAAGTAATAAAAAAACCATACCATTCCGTAATCAAGTGCCTTTGAAACCCGACGAATCTGAGAGATGTCATTCGAAAAAAAATAACTTGCCAACCCTGAAACATATACGAATTTTAATTTAATTAATCGAAAATATACGGCGTATATATAATATTTTATTTACAAATTGCCCATGCCCTTACCACTTGGAGTATTGTTAGCCCTTTCCACCACTTCCGCTTCCGTTTTGAAACTAAAAGCAAAACAAGCTTTCAATGGACATATCCCCATTATTATTATTAATATAATCAGACTTATCACTAAGTCTAAATGACTTTGATAATACCTCATCACTGTTGCGACAGGTCCAAATATTTCGGCGGAATAAATCTGCATTGTAGAATTGATGTTTGAAAGTAGAGTTGGTTGATAAAACAACTTCCCAAAGGAATGCGGAGATCCGCCTAAATGCACAGTCGCTCCCTTTGACACAGCATCTTCCACCAGCGACGAAACCTGTAAATTATTATGATATTATTATTATGCATGCAATAATAGTGAATAATAATCAAAGTATGAAAAACTGGAATACTATGTAATTACATACCTTTGTGAGTTGCGCTTGGTTTATTAAGGGGCCGATATTTGTGTTTTGATTTAATCCGTTGCCAACGACAAACCCAGAAATTGCATCTTTCAACTTTCTGGTAAATTCTTCCTCAATGCTTTCGTGAACGAAAACCCTATTACAAGCGACACAAGTCTGCCCTGCATTTCTAAATTTCGATGCTGCCACAGCACTGACTGCCTTATCCAGGTCTGCAGACTCAAAAATAATAAATGGAGCGTTGCCACCCAGTTCCAGACCGATTCGTTTTAAACCAGAAGAACACTGCTTGTACAGAATTTTTCCTACGGCAGTAGATCCTAAAATATTTCCACAGTATGACCATCTATGTTTATGGTTCGAACACAGCATCTCAAAATGTTAATATACTTTATTTACCTGTGAAAGAAATTCCTGCTACTAAAGGACTTGCACATAATTTTGCTCCAACAGCCGCAGCATTCTTACGACTAGTTGTCACAACATTAACAACACCATCAGGGATTCCGGCTTCTTTGCCAAGAGCAGCAAATTGAAGGGCTGAAAGAGGTGTATCCTCTGCAGGTTTAATTACTACTGTACACCCGGATGCCAGAGCAGCTAAAAATTATATCCAAATAATGAAAAATCATGGCAAAAGGTCTAACAGAGCACTTATTGTTTAAAAGAATTAAGATGAAAGATGGAGAGAATGGAGAAAGTACAAAGAACGGCTTCTAACCAGCGGCTTTCCTTGCCAGCATTGCCATAGGGAAATTCCACTGTGAAAAATAAAATAGGAGAAAAATAAATACTTTGACAGTTCTTTCTGCTTCGAGAGTTAGATAAATAGAAACTTACCGGAGTCAACATTCCAACGACACCAATTGGCTGCCGTATCAGCACCATTTCCTTTGACTGAATTGGGCTCTGAAGTACCTCACCCTTTCATTTATCAAATAATTAATTTAAAACTTAGTACATAATGAAAATGTAATAATCTATTAGTCCAAGAAATTATCTAAATATATACATAAATTCGCCTGGCTTCTTCTGAATATAGTTCCACATAATCCGCACTATAGATTATTTCTCCCACCGATTCCCTCAGCGGTTTTCCGCTTTCTCTCGTCATTATTTCCGCCAAGTCATTTTGGTTAGCAATCAGCAAATCGTACCACTTGCGAAGTATCTTCGATCTTTCTTTTGCTGTTGTAGTTTTCCATTTTTTGAAAGCTTCGGAAGCAGCTTCTATAGCTACTTCCGTGTCATGCTCATCCATATCCGGTACTGAAGCAATTAATTCATCGGATGCAGGCTGTGTATAAATAATTAATAAATATGCTTATAGTTACAATTACAATCTAAAAATTTCAGCTTGAAGGCATCTATAAGGTTTACAAAAAAAATAGATTTTGTATTAATTTGAACTTACATCTTTGACCGTAAAGGTGTTCTGAGCCTTGGCGTCAACCCAGTTCCCATTGACAAAAGCCTTGTTATAAAGCTGGAAAGATGATGATGACGAGTACATTCTGCAGGTAACCTGAAAGGCAATCAACAGATTTACAATCTATCCCCAATTAAGTCCAAACTTCTTGTAATTCCTACAACTACCCCATATATTTTTTAATTTTTTTAATTAAATGCATCTAATCATCATTGTAGTAAATTATTACAATATCTAAATTTATTCTACAATTGTACATCATAAATGTCAACTACTACAAGTATATTCATGCAAGTATGGAATACGTGCAATAATACTTACTTGCATTAGTTTGACATTTACCATTCTGCCCAGTCCAGAAGCCATCGTTGTATTGTGAGTAATGAGAGTAACCCAGGAACTTTGTTAAAATATACACATGACAAAACAATAACATTGTATTATTATTACAACACACATATATGGCGAATTTGACGAACATTGAAGCATTCATAAAATTCCATTTGAATTCATCAACATTCTGTATCCCCAATTCCTAGCTGATAATCCCAAAACTTTAGAGAATAAAACATGGCATGGCAGGTATATTAAATAATAAAGTATAAATTAATTTCATTTTAGCACTTATGCTAAGCATTACGTAATTAAGTTCAAGCAACACCACAATTTAACAAATTAACATAATTTAATTAATTAATAAATTGAACAGAAAATATAAACCAGCAGCAAAAAAATAATTTACTAGGTAGTTGGAATAATTTATAACTATTTTTATCTTGAAAAACTTAATAAATATTTGATATATTAAACTTATGTAATTTTCATAATTTAAAAAAAAATCACAAAATTCCCACGTCACTTACGTTTCGCGTATATATTTATTGTATTATCACAATAATAATGGAAAAAAATATTATCAATCAATAATAATTATTTATTCAATGTTGCTTAACATTAAAATTACTATAAATAAAAGTTAAAAAGGACAGTTTACAATTGTTTCAATGTGTAAAAATTAAAAATTATTGATTTTAGTTCCACACTCCTGAGTTCCCGCGCTTCGGAATCCTTGCTCAAGGTCGAATGATTGTCATATGGTGCTTTAATATGCGAAAGAATACAACAAATGCTTCGTATACAGAGATGTACACGTTACACTACTTTTTGGTAACGATAACGCAATAACGGCAAAAAGTAACGTAGTGGTATGAATTTTCCACCACCAGTAACGTAACGTATTGTAACGGCGTGGGGAAATTATTCGTCAATTTTAACGATAAATAATGCTATTTTACTCAAGCTTACAATTAACGTGATAA
>JAQGAK010005127.1:0-10789 GCA_034696945.1 Lipothrix lubbocki | reverse complement strand
AATAAAACAATTTACCCAGCTGGGAATACTCTATTATGAATTTTTAATCTTATCGTGTTTTTCGCGATTTCCCAGCCTTAGTTATTACAGTAAACGGAAACTCGTTCAGGGAAACACTACAATGAGATTTATTGTGAATACTCTGCAGCCGAAACACCCAATTAGACTACATAGGAGTATTTACGGAATAATTCATAAATGTCTGTTATCAGAACGGAATGTTTATTATCACAAAAGGTTTATCACGTGCAGAGTATGTAAGTTGTGGTTATCTGTATTAAGGAACTTAACTAAATATATATGATAACTTTCTTTCACTCCTACATCCACAACGCCTATCCCTCATAGGACATTCAAGCATTGTTTACTATCACGGAATGACGACATTTGTGTTGGAATTTTTATATTTTTATGGGTTACAATTTCAATTGCTACAGCTCAAAATTTTAGAAACTGCAAATACGGTTGAAAAGAAACGTTGTAAATGTTACGCATACAGAACCAGTTAGATGCAAATCACGTAGCGTGACAACCATTTACATACAGTTAATTGATTGAATCTTGTACACTAGCACATGCACTTATTACCTATACGTCGATTTACCTTATTACGCAGAATACATAATAATAATAGGACAAATGTACTCACACGTTGAGGTTAAATAATACAGTTGTACATGTATCTGGCTCCAATTTAATAACCTACACTTAAGGCATAAAAACAATGATACCTATTATCTTAATCTTCTCTATTATAAAACCGGTGTGACGTCCGTCACGTCCGTCACACTGGGGTTCTATTTCCGCCGTAAATAATAGTGCCCTTTACCCGCTGTAAATAACAGAGCCATATTCCCGCCGTAAACAATAGTGCCCTATACTCACCGCAAATATTAGTGCTCTATACCCGCCCGCAATAATAACGTACATGGAAATTTATACAAGCAATTTGGGCGATTAGGTGGCAAGGAGAACCCGCGAAGGTTCGGAAGTTGGTAGTACAAATCATGTAATTGTAAGTATATAGTTATTAGGGCAGATTTAGAACATTAGCAAAATGGATCTACTAAGCCTAAAAATAATCATAACCACGACCAGTGGAGTCTTGCGCTGAATACTCCCGGCGAATCTTAATCCGAACGGCATTAGTCGAACAAAACGACGCTCACTCCGTGTGGAGTTCTTGCCCAGAACGATAACTAAGTTCTTGCTTGTTTCAAATACTTGCGCCAACAACCAATAGAATATCAACTCTAATGGTGTGAATTGTATCGCCCAAAAGGAAAACGTGAACGCCGCAAGGAAAGGTAAACTAGAGCGTAATCTCACAGCAACATAGAAAAACATTGTATGGAAGATTATCCAGCTGACCAAGAAGACCACCAGCAAGTCGTTAAAGACTTCCTTAAAGCAAGAATTTAAAACTTGCTGTTGCTTGTACACCATTATCGTCTGTCGGCGAATTACGTTGGCGTCACGTTGGATGACACGGGATTTATTATTTAAGGCTTTGCTAACTATGGCAGTTTTATCGAGTGCTTTTCTGGCGAGGGATTTAAAATTGGACGCACCATTTGACACACGAGGTTCTCTTGCTAGAGCTGGTAATGTTGAGTTTGCAGGAACGTTAGTGAGCGATAAATTTCCGTCGTTGCTCTTGAACTTCTGTGTACTAAGCGCTGAACATGGCGACGTAGTATTACTTTTGCTAAATGACGATGTTTTGGCTTCGGCCCTTTTTACAATCGACACAACTTGACGCGTCAGCAGTTCCTTCAGGATAAATGTTGTGCCGATGGCGTAGGAAAAAGAAATGATGAATAGGCAAAAAAATAGAGCTGGAGCTCCAAAAATGCAAAGCGTTTCAATCGCCAGCAGCGGAATAAAAGTATAAATGGTCTTAAAATTGTTTGGCAGCCAATTGTAAAAATATCGCGTGCTGTCGGGCTGGACGTAGCTCAGCAAACCTACAAATAGCGCTGACAACGCAACCGCAGCTGGTAACGTCCGAGCAAAGAATCCCAACAAGGCGTCGTATTTCATGAAGTGCCGTGGTATTTCTAAGAGTTAAAAATAATATATTTAATTATTAATGAAGTTGTAATTATGTTAAAAATGGTTTGCTTTTTTTAAATATTTCCAAGAAGCTGAACCAACTCAACTGTATTTCCGTAAGTTGCTTGACAAGCAACTAAACCCAGCGGCAATGTCATCGGCCCTAGAATAAACAATCAGTTGACAGAATGTCGCCCACATTACAATATAAGTGAGGACCAAATCCAAGCCAATGTTTTCAATTGTCGTCCGAGTTTTCAAAAGGTACACGAAATTCAATGTCTTGTGCATGGAGTTTATGATTGATAATCCTATAGAGAGTCTCCAACGAAACAAACCCCAACCAGACTTAATATGCAACAGGCGAAATTGTTTTTTATCCCAAAGTAGTGTAGCAGTTCCTGAAATATGGAGAAAATTGAAATACGAACCAATGGCGTTTAAAGTTTTATCAGAAATCATTTTGATGTAATTTTTGTAAATTTAGTATTTGTTCATACTAGTGAAAGGAACCCGAATAAGAAAAAGACTACAATATGAGAATTGTAAAAACTCCACAGCTGATATGCCCGATTAGACTACATAATTGTGTTACCAGGCAGTGACGGAATAATTTATATGTAAATGACTGTTATCAGAGCTGATTATCTGTTGCAACAAGGCTTATCATATGTGGGCGAGAGATAATTATTAGAATGTTTAAGAACTCAATTATATATCATAAATACATAGGGACTTCTTTCAGTTCTAAATATGTAGCTTCTTTCATTTATATTCAAACGTTGTATACAGTATGACGAAATTGATACATACAAACGTTTCTCGATCCTAATCGTACGTCCCAATTCGGCATATGTATACATTAACTTTATTAATGATAGGACAAGAAATTAATTCACACGTTGGATTATTAGAATATATGATTACACAATATAACAGCTAAACTTGGTGTAAATGTAAGGTTGTATTGATAAACTGATATAAATTTTTAATAAATGAACGTGGACGTGTAACGAATTATCTTGCGGCTATAAAGAAGTATCTAAATTAGAATTTTTTATAATTGTCATTGTCAAAACAATAAAAATTGTTTACAATTAATTTTACTTTACAATATTTACAAATATTATAAATGTATTACAATATTTGTTAATTTAGTTTTAAGCAAACATTACTTATTTCATTTAAGTTACTTATGTTTGTGTACATACTGCTAATCGTAAGTGGGAATATTTGGAAATCTATGGTTGAAGGCAAAGCTGCACGAGTCAAGTCAGACTTGACTAGGATTCTCATCATTTGACTAGACTTGTGGCATTTTGGGCAAAAAAATTGTGAATTGACTTGAATAGACTGAAGTCATAGTTACTTTGAATAGACTTGACTTGACTAGGTTCCCGGTAAATGTTTTTGGTAAATTGACGAGACTAGCACTACTTTTATATTAAAGGCGCCAAAATATTAACATGGGCTTGTATGGAGACTTGACTTGACTTGACTAGGAGACCAGGTGACTTGATTAGACTATTGGCGGCTAAAATGGTAAAGACTTGACTTGAATTGACTACGTCTTCGGGAATTAGCCAATGACTTGACTTGAATAGACTAGGTATGTGGGGCAACGTGAAGCTTTTGACTTGACTAGACTTTTAAGCCGAACGTGCAACTTTGGTTGAAGGAATACTAATCCCCGTCAAAAAATTATGAGCAGTGACCTTGATATCCGAAAGATCATCACAACTAAAATCAACGGCGTCTTTCGCTGAATACTCCCAGCAAATTTCAATCCAAACGGCATCAATCTAACAAAGCGGCGCTCGTTATGAGTAGAATGTTTCCCCGCAACATACACCAGCTCTTTACTCTTTTCAAATATTTGGGACAGCAACCAGTAATAGATTAATTCAAGAGGAATAAACTGTACAGCCCAGAAGGAAAAAGTCATTGTCGTTATAATTGGCATACTTGCATGAAGTTTTACAGAAAGGTATATAAACATTACGTGGAAAATGATCCAGCTGACCAAAAATACCAAGACGATATCGTCGAACACTTGTTTAAAACATGAATTTAAAACTTGCATCTGTTTATAAATCCCAATTATTCCGTCGCCATTTTTGCTAATGTCCTTTAGATTGTCCTTTAGTTTATTTCCGCGAAATACTATTTGGTCAATCAATTTTTTTAATACAAAAACTCTGCGAAATGCATTTGCATGCTTATCCATTTTATATTTACTTATGACGTTTGAGTTAGTTTTTCTCGTAACAGTTTTAGGGATTTCGGAAACTTTGATATTACTCTTGATTAAGCCACAAATATTGATGTTGGTTATTTTAGCCCATTGATGCGCCTGCAGGTCCTTCAATACCAACGTAGTTCCCACAGCGTAGGCAAACGTAATAATGAAAATAAAGAAGAAGTGCGCGGGAGCTCCGTAAAAGCAAAACGTTTCAAGCCCCAACAGCGGGAGAAAAGTAAAAACGGATTGGTAATTTGGCGGGAGCCGGTTGTACAAATAGTATGTACTTTCTGCTTGGATAAACATTAGCAGATTGATAAATAAAGCTGATAATACCCCTGCGGTTGCGAGACTGCGCGCGAGCATTCGGAGCAGAACATCATATTTGATAAAGCGTCGTGGTAATCCTAGAAATATAAACATGTCATCCATTAAAATTGACGATTTTCCCTAAGTACTTTCGGCATAATCATGCTAATAATTTCTGTAACAAAATCTCAACTGTATTTCCCCAAGTTTTTGAACAGACACGTGACTCCAGCTGCAATTTGGTCCTTTTTCAAATGAAACATAATTTGACAAAACGTTCCCCAGGCTTGCGTATACGTGAGTACAAAATCAACAGCTGTGTTGCCAACGGAATTTGCGTTCTTCGTGAATAACGAAAAATTCAAAACTTTGTATAATGAAGATACAATTGAGAAAGTTAAGGAGAGCTTCAAAATTAGCGAACTTTGCCTGGACTTGGAGCACACTAAGCACAAATTGGATTCGTCCCAAACTAACGGAAAAATTCCTGTGCTGTGGATGAAATTGCAATATGAACCGATGGCGTTGAACGTTTTTGCTGACAGCATTTTGTGAAATAATCAACCGTTGAAATAACATCCGCATAAATTATACCACCGCCTTTTAGCATTGCTAGAGAAAGTGTGTTGGGGCGGATGATTTGGCTTTAACTAAACCGTTTGTATTTAACTAAACCAAATTCAAATTAAAATAGAAAGGATTTAAATGTACAACGTTGTTATAGTAATTTCTTTCTTTTTCTGTCTTATACAACAATTTAAGTGTGTTCTTTACAATGATTACTCATCATTGATCCACAAGAAAATCATGCGCAAATATTTGCTTGGCTTTTTTGGCAAGGCTGAAATGATTACATTACCCAAACATTACACATACGGAGTCATTATTCCACGTGTACATACAATGGTAATACACCTTGTCCTAGAAATCGCTCGTTATGAGCAAAAATTACAACTGGGTAAATAGATAAGGTACGATAATTATTGGCGTATGATATTTACGAAATAATTGCTCTAAAAATAAAACCGGGTTAGAGGTAACAAAGAAATTTATTTTAGACACGTATTGCTGAAAATGGCCAGCCCAATATTTTATTTCCTTATTACCGTAGCTTTAAATTATTATGAGTACAGATCTACACAGCCGAAAGATAATCATGAAGACGACCAGTGCACTTTTTTGCTGAATGCTTCCTGCAAATCTCAATCCGAATGGCATTAGTCGAACGAAGCGGCGCTCACTTCGTATGGAATTTTTGCCCAGGGCGACCACCAAATTTTGACTTGTTTCAAATATATGGGCTGACAATCAGTAAAATATTAACTCCATCCATGTGAAGATGAACGTCCAAAAATTCACAAACCTAAACATGTGCGAAAAAGTCTAAAATTGTGCACCTTAGGGCCAAAAATGTAATCAATTTTAAACCTTTTGCCCATTTTTAAGTTTTCGAATTTTGAAACGGTGTAGACAATAAAAATTCGAAGTTCCTTGAATCTAGAGTAACGTTTTGTACTGAATTAGAAAAAATGTCTCATCTATAGTTGGTCGCTGGTTTGGCTTGCAGAGTCGAAAAACTCAAATTTGGAGTTCTTAATCATATTTTTTTATAGAATGGAGTGCAAACTGTTTAACGTTTGCAACGTCAGGTCTAGAAAATTCAATTCCCTTTTATCTGATACTATGGTCAGGTAAATCTGTCAAGTGGTTTTTTTCCCTATTAGCAAATCCCCGGAGGATCTTCCTGTCCTAAGCCATTAGTAGTTCCATTCAAACACATGGACATTGAAAAAAATCAACTTTGCGCATAAATGGGTCTATTTGTACGCAAATTTTTAGTTTTTGGGTTTCATCTAAAACATTGCGGTTGCAGGCTCTAAAATTACTGAATACACTTATCCATAAAATTTGTTGATTTTGTTATAGAAACTTGTACACGTTACCATGCATTAACGTTACACATTCAAAACATTTTCGAGAAACATTTATGTTTCTTTTAAGGACATATATGCTAAATGTATATACACGCTATTTATAGAATATTTGTAAAAGGGCTCACACTGTGTTAATAATAAATCAAAGCTTATTCATAGAACTACATATGTCCACGTTGTACAAGATTTGTATACAGAAACTAAACTGTAAATCCGGAAACCAGAAGGCCGGCGCAAATACAAAACACCAATTAATACAAAGGCAAAGACTGCCAAGTTCGAACTAATACAACGATACCTTTTGCTCGAACTTATATGTAGAGCTGAGAAATCGCACCAATGCGATCAAATTAAAACAATATATTCCCAGCTGTGTTAATTGTTGTATACATTTTAGCAGAAAATTTCACAATACAATTTTAAAATTTGACATTACGTTTAATTTCTTATTTATTTAAATGAGATGTTTCCTAAAAACCTACATTTTGCTAACAAGAAACTATTATTAAATTTAGTTTTAGGGTAGAAAAAAACAATTGTTTCGCCAGCGTAACTTATCTACCTAACGACATTTGTTTTAAATTTGTTTTGTTTGTTTGTGTATATATACTTAATACTTGTTATTTGGTTTTACAGAAATTAAACAACGAATTGTTATTGTTTAGCTCCTGACTTCATACTGTTTAACTTTTATTTATTTATTGATTTATGTATTTCCGAAAATTAGGTAATTTTTATCAATTATTTTATTTTTCAAATGATTACGTGAATGAAAAAAATCTGTAATCGCAAACTATCATCAGATTCGGAATAAAAAGATAATCAGACAATGCTGTATTGTTTAGTACTTTTTGGTACTTATCATTGTGATTTGACTTGATACGAGAATGAGACTTAATTGAGATAACTTGATTATCTTTGTAACGATAGTTGCAAAAGCCCTAACAGTAGACTAAAATTTACTGCAAACTGTTGCATATCTTGCAGAAGTTGATAGGTTTTTTGTGCCTATAGCACAAACAAGATATGTTAACAGATTTCCAGCTGTTTCTTAGACGACATATTATTACACCTCGTCTCTTGCACAATGTAATATTAACCTAATAGTATAGATAGTCTTCAACATATCGGTTTCACTCCGTCCCGCAAATACTGTGCAAGATTGGTGGAAGCCTAAGCTTCTTAAAGGAATTTCAAGAAGATTGACAAATTTAGACCTGCCTTTCAGCGAAATCGATACTACAACAGATATTGTAGTGGAAGCTATGTCCCACCATCTAATACAGGTGGCCTTGTAGACCTTGATGAACTCAATGCTCATTGACGCCAGTAAGTTGTTAAGCATCCCCCTAAGTTTACGGACAAATGTGAAAAATTTAAGAAGTTGCAGGAAGCCCGAATTGGAATACTACCGCAGCTACTTGCTCCAAAAAACTTTATTTGTCTTCCGTTATTAACAAAACGGTCAACATCACCATGGCGTTTAACTGAGCATTTTTTTATCTGTTAAGTTTCTCAAAACCTTCTAGCCATATGCAATTTTTCACTTTCAGAAAGCGATGATACTGGCTAGTTAATTCTCTTGAACTATTTCAACTGCATTAAACATATCCACCTTAGGAATTGGTGGCGGGTTTAAACAAGAAAACAATTTTGTGTAGATAGTTTTACAAAATTTTTGACACAATATAATAACGTCGACAAATGAGACTTGTGATTGATTTGAACAATTGGGCTTTCAAAAAGCAACATATAAGGCCTACATACCATTTAGGGTTTATCAATGGTCTTAATTAAATTGTAAAAACGCTACTACTCTGCTACAATTTTATTATTGTGGTGTTTTGGATCATATTTATATCCTACAAACTTATCTAATAAATTGTAACAAACCTTCTGCGTTGTTGCGTGATCGTATATAAATTTAGTATTGCTCATCTTTCTTTATGTAACATATTTAATGTTAAAGATTTAGGCATATCGGCCCTTTTACACAGTAACTACTCTAATGAAAGATGGCTTTACTTTTAGCCGATTTGTCAAGGTTTTTATATTACACAAAATTCAAAACAGCTTACAAACAACATGTTACAAGGATAAATAAACCTTAAATTGGCTAACCCAACATATGGAGCCTCCATGCCCGTCCGATTGAAAATTTCGAAGAAAAGGGTTCCAAGACGTCGTGCTCCTAACCTTTTTAATTAAATTTAACTTTGTTGGCATGTTCAGCAAATCAGCGTTGTCTAGGAGGCTAATGTCTCTTACGGAGATTTTGTCTTTATTTATAATTCGGTCTTAGTTGGAACATTAAAAACTTCAGGTGGCAATGCAAAACGAGCAATAACAGAGCAAATAATTTCCGTGAATTATTTTAAATTTATTTATATTTATGTGCATTTAATTTTAAGGTTAGGAAATAACATTGTTAACATTCAACCCACTTTATGTGTGTGTTATCTAAATAGAAATAAGTCGATAAGTAAATGTGTATGCTCAAACATCTACGCGTAAGTTGAACTCAGCGTTTAGACATGCGTTGACGTATCCACGCATTCACAGCATCGATGCAAGTCACAACAAACATTTAAATCATAGCCTAAATAGTTGACAAGATACAAATTTCTCGGATATCATGTTAGGACAACTGACAACGATGTCGCAATGCAAATGAAATGGTATTGATATTCAATCGACCTTCAAGTCCAAGTAAATCCGAAATACGTTGCACTCCCCCTGCATTTTACAGAGCAAATAATAAGCTAATCAGCTGCTGGTGATGCGCATCAACTGATATTATAAAACAATGTTTTCATAAAGAGGTCCATTAGCGGAAGTCCAGTGTACATCAACTTAAAAATTTGAAGCGGTAGACCGGTAGCACTTTAGATGTATAATAATCTCTGTCAAAAAATTATGATGTGATCTTTATAACTGGAAGATAATTACAACTAAAATCAACGGAATCTTTCGCTGAATGCTACCAGCAATTTCAATCCAAACGGCATCAATCTAACAAAGCGGCGTTCGTTATGATTAGAATGTTTCCCAGCAACATACACCAGCTCTTTACTTTTTCAAATATTTAGGACAACAACCAGGAATAGAACAACTCCGGAGCAGTAAACTGTACAGCCCAAAAGGAAAAAGGCATTGTCGTTATAACTTTCATACTTGCAATGAGTTTCACCGAAAGGTATATAAACATTACGTGAAAAATGATCCAGCGGACCCAAAATACCAAGTCGGTATCGTCGAACACTTGTTTAAAATATGACTTTAAAATTTGCATCTGTTTATAAATACTAATTATTCGTTCGCCATTTATGCTAACGTCCGTGAGATTATTTCCACGAAACATTGTTTGCTCAATTTTTGTTAATACAAAAACTTATGGTTAAAACTTAGGCTTATCGATTTTATTTTTACTTATGATGTTATTGTTTCTCGTAACAAATTCAGAGGTGATTTTAGGAGCTTTGATATTACTCGTGATTACGTCACAAATATTGCTGCTGGTTATTTAAGCCCATTGATGCGCCTGCAGGTCAACACCATAGTAAACTTCATAGTTCCCACAGCGTAGGCAAATGTAATAATGAAAATAAAGAAGAAATGAGCGGGAGCTCCGTAAAAGCAAAACGTTTCAAGTCCCAAGAGAGTAAGAACATTAAAAAATGATTGGTGACTTGACGGTTGTACAAATAGTATGTAATGTCTGTTTGGATAAATATCAGCAAGACTGCGCGCTAGCAGTCGTAACAGAAAATCATATTTCATAAAAGGTCGTGGTAATCCTAGAAATATAAACATGTCACCAATTAACATTATCGATCTTCCCTCTGCTGCCAGTATAATCATGCTAATCATTTCAATGACAAAACCTCAACTGTATTTCTCGAAGTTCTTGAACAGACACGTGACTCCAGCTGCGATTTGGTCATTTTTTAATTGAAAAATTATTTGGCATAACGTTCCATGGGTTTGAGTTTATGTGAGGACAAAATCGACGGCAATGTTGCCAACAGAATTGGACTCTTTAAAAAATAACGCGAAATTAAAAACTTTGTTCAATGAAGATACAATTGATAAAGTTATCGACAGCTTCGAAATTAGATAATTTTGCCTGGACTTGGAACACACTAACAAGGGAAGGGTGGAGTGTGGTACGCTCGAAATGAGGAAACTATAGTAACAACATGTTAAGTATCACCAGTAGAGATTGTTTGTACCAATCATTCCCCTGCAA
>JAQGAK010005126.1:0-10794 GCA_034696945.1 Lipothrix lubbocki | reverse complement strand
GGAAGGTGGCCTGGGATGCTGCGCCTCCGGTTGCACCACTCGTATGATATTCCGTTCGTCGGGATGATTTTGATGAATCTGCTGTTGTTGCTGCTGCTGCTGCTGAAGCGCTCGTCTGAGTTTCCAACTAATGTACGGACCCATTTCCTCCTCGATCTTTGGTTGCTGATTCATCGGCTGATGATGCGGTGATTGGGCCAAGGAAATCGGGACAGACACTGATTCAGCAGACGACCTTTGCTTTGGTCCTCCTACTCCTTGACCAAATGAAGAACCTTTCCCAGAAGCATAGTCTTTGGAGATTATCAAGTCAATACGATCACCCCAAGTGCCACCTACGTAACAAATCCCAACCAACCGATTAAGCACTACTATATGTCATGCAACACATTACGTACTTCCACCAAATAACCCAACAACACAACCGCTATTAAAAACTAATAAAAGAATGAACAGTGTAGGTAAGTCAAATCACCTTGAGGATTTTTGTAATCCACAGTTCGTCCCTCTTCTGCTTTAATGTTTTTATGATGGGAAAAAGTATTGAAATTTGGTCCCGAAAATGAGGGACCTTCGTTCGTTAGCTCCTGCGAGGAATTTGACTACGATCGCTGCAACGAAGCAAAGAGACGATGCGGGTTCCTACGTGGTGGTGTGGCTGGAGATAGACGATCATGTGGGGACGACTGATTTATCTGATGCGTAATAATGTCGTCAATTAATGAGGCAGCTGTAAGCGTATTTTTCTTTGGGTCTGCTGGACCTCTGTTATAGCCCTTGTTACCATCAATAACTTCCTTTCTAGTCCTATAAATCACAGAAAAATTTTCGCTTTTAAATAACACAACGCAAACAAAGCTAACCACCGAACCGACCGCAGGCATATCAAAAAATATAGAGAGCATGTTTACAGAAACTACAATTCAATACTGACCTGGACATTTCAGGAGGTAGCGAATTACTTTGGGGAGCAAGCATTCTGTATAATTGTTGAGGTTGGTTGGGTTGTGAAGAGGTCATTCTGTTTTTCTCCGTATCACCCTAACTTTTTCCCAATCCTTCCCTAATGCCGCCCATATCAACTGTAATATGAAAAAGTTATACACATAAAACTTAAGGCTAAACGACCGTACCATGGCTAAGCCCCAACAATCCTAGTTGCGTTTACCTCTTGGCAAGCCTACCACTCGACCTCGATGTTCATCCTTCGGCACCGGCAAACTCGGCTGTGTTGCTGCAACATCTACCAGAGAAGCAAAAGCTTCGTGGTCGTGAGTATTTCGGTTCGGTTCGACCTTCATACCTGAAACAACAGTTATTCTGTAATACTTCGTAATTAGACACCTGTATGTAAATACTTCGTAAGGATTATCAGTCGTCTCTCAAAGTTTCCGCATAACCCATTATGACTCTCATTGTTTAGTGGGTTCAGCCCTTTCGGACTCTGACAATGGGAGACAAATCTTTCTGCTTTTGTAAGTTAGGCATCGTTCGTCTCGCGGAACCTAATAGGTCTTAGACAATGAGAGTTGTGTTCATCATATCTAATTCTAAACTATAACAACTGTATAATTAATTTAAATCAGGAAGCATTACGTTGCGCATTAGCCCTATGGATCACCCCATGTCTTTGCTGTTGATGAGCTGGATGGGGAGTTGGTGGAGTTGAAGATTGTCGGTAAGGAGCATCATGTCGGGAAGGCTTAACATACACAGTAGCTGGTGGAACATAAACAGGGGTCACGTTCCGTTTAATAGGATCGACTCTAGAAATTTGCTGAGCAGAGTTTCGCGACTGCTGAGGTTGGTGAGTTACAGGCGGCTGTTGCATTTGTTGGAAAGTGTAAAAATCATTCATTACAATTTGCCTAGAGCTATTGATCTGATCGATAGCATAAGCAGATGACTGAGTAGACGGAGAAGATGACCGAGGTTGGCTGGTTGAAGGTGGACGCTGTGCATAGTATGGCGACGAAGACCCTGCAAAACAAATAGATGCGGATTGCGGAAGCTTAATGGTGTATCTCCATTTGGTAGCTTAAAATTACAAACGCATGCAAAAAACGTCGACTTACCATGATAATACTGTGCAGCAGGTGACATACGCTTATAACAGTCTGGTCTTGCGTACATATAAAGTTGTGTGACTTCCTTTGCTCTCCCCTTGTCCACAGCTACAGGCGTACCCTGAGTAATTGACCCTTCTTTGAAAGGACGCAGAAGACCTTCATACTTAGACATAGGCGGCAGTGGGGGAGGGTATCCACGAATGTTACTATTCCTGTTGTGAACGTTATGTTGAAAATTAGCGCTGCGTTCCGGAAATCTACTTTGAGGATGATGCATGGACATTGGTGTTCCCTGCTTGATTGAACTATCTTTTATGGGAGAAACAACAAGAGGTTTAGTTAATAAAGGTGGGGTAGGAGGTACTACTTTAGATGATGTAGGTGGTGGTGGGGCAATTTTGAACAGGCTATCGATTGATGTTTGCAAATTTAGGATAATAATCTTCTTGTCTAAACGGTGTAAAATCCAATGGTTGGTGTGCTGGCTGTGATCCAGAATTTGAAGATCGTTGCTGCGTTGGCGGTGAAGCGGGTCTCTTCTTCATGCTTAAATCAAGCGTAATACACTCGTCTCGGATTTCAGGTTGAACAGGTTGCGAAGCTTTTAGAATCTGCCCTTCATCTCCAGGAATATGATGTGATGGTGATGACATTCCCCTCATATCAACTTTATTGGCACCAAGATAAAACGCTGGATGTGTTTGGTAATGCGGAGCAGAAACACGTAAGTTTGTAGGTTGAGGCTGTTGTTGCTGCTGCTGGGGAGAAGATGTAGGATGATTTCTTGACGACTGTTGTATCAGCACATGCTGACCAGATGGAGGGGGATGACTACCTTAACTTTTCAATATCGACTTTATCGTTGGGAAAAGACTAGGGCCTGGCTGCATCTGACTGTAAAATCACACCAAAATCATAAAATTGAAGTTGCTTATAGTTAATCGTGGCTAAAGTTACTACCATATACATATACGGATGTCATACCTGATTGGCAATCGCGTTTTGAGACTTATTTGTTACAGTACTCCTACCAAGTTGCCTTTCGATAGTCTTAAACATCGAATCTTCAACTGCCCTTGGCTCCTCATTGTTTTCAGGACTGGGGTACGTTCCTGTAAATTAAAAACCCCAAAAATTTAATACAAGGACTTCGAGCTATACACGTAGGGCACAATTTGGTTTGTATCGTCGTCGAACTGCTTTACAGCGACAAGATGTACAAACTCATTCTCCAGGATGAATAATGTTAATTAATCATAATGTTAAACTACATACAATCGTTCGCAACAATCGTCTCCTTCTGCAATATGTCATACTGTATAAACTATATGCCGCATACTTTATATACACACGAAGCGTCATCAACAAGGAAATCTTCTGCATTGCTGTACTGATTGTATGGTGAGGTACAACCACAAGCTGGTCTAGAACCTCTAAAATGACACCACCAATATGTACATAGCATACAAAAAGGAATACCTCCAGGCGGCAATATCCAGCAATCGCTAATCTTTTTTTATATATTTCTAAATAACAACAAAGGGTAGCGGATGTTGTTTTTGTAAATTAGCTATATAATAGATTACGGGATCACATATAAATAACATTGCTCTGACATATCACAAGATAAGGGACTTAAAGGACATGCTAAAAAGCAACACATCCGCACACTTCGCGTGTGATCTCTCGAAGTAAAACTTTTATGTAATTTTCTAATATATGAGACGGGTCACTTTAGTCATTAAGTTGTAGTAATTATAGTGGTGTTGTAACAACATCACAAGTACACCACAACTTCTAGTTCCAGTTTTGTCTTGGCCAGTTTACTCAATTACGACGACAGAAGTTGTAGATGTGGAACCGGATGATTCCATCGACTTCCCGATAAACAGTTCTTGTTCGACGTGTGAGGAGTTCCTGCTAGAAGGAAGTACTACGACGGCAGTAATAAAAAGAAAAGTCGGTACTTACAAGGTACGGCTTAAAAAATAATCGGAATAATTGTGTGTCCGACGTCAACAACAAGACCGAGAACCGAAAGGATCTTTTGAGTTGACTTTGTTTGTTTTGTGTATTTATACATGTATGCGTACACCGATCTTTTATATACATGAATCATTCATACTTATACTTCATCATGATTTATTTATTGAAGCTACTATATCTACTTATACTCATAGAAACGGAGGTACTGGTCATGTTTTAGAAAGGTGTATTATGGCCGGGATAAGTCCGTTAAAGTAGGTTGTGTGTGCGACTTTTTTTTCGGACGAAACTGGGCCAATTTTTGTACCAGTTCTAGGACCAGTACTATAGGAGGTCTTCGATTAGTAGTAGTTGTAGGAGTCGTAGTAGTAGTAGTTCACTTGTGTATACACAATCTTCTTTAATCAAGATGTTCATTCATGTATCAGGCTTAAATGTATGTGTTTCTAACACGATATCCAATCATTTCAGAGAAAAGCCGTTCATCAGCTGGAACAACTGCTGCTGCTGCTACTTTTGGAAGCAGGAAGGAGGACAATACCGGGATTTCGAGTAATAGTCATCAGCAGCTTTCAAAGCTTTACTTATGGCTTGAATGTCAACCTATCCCATCCATACTCTGTTGTGACTAGCGCTGATAATACATTGTGGATCTCCCGGGAGGGCGAAAATTACTGTAGGGAGGAGAAGATAAGGTTTCGCAGTAGTATTGTTCATCATGGACATACCTCAATTTCCAACATTTAGCTCCAGTGAAGCTGATTATTTTGCAACTTCGTTAAGCGACTGGCCGATCAACCAACTAATGCAAAAACATGGAAAATTCTTTCGATTTATTTGCCCAGCTGAGTTCCATCTTCATGATGCCAAATACATCGACGAATTCATTACCCACCTGTGTAGTATGAAGAGACTTGAAGGGAGCCAGAGAATCGCTTTCGCTAAACGCATAACTTACAAAGCAGTAAAAATCAATAAGGTAAGTTACATTCCTACGGAAATTTATTACTACCATTTACATGAAAGAAACCTACAAATGCAAGTAAAAAAATCAAATAGTTCATTTCACTGATGCTATATGGTATTTGCCTCACGACACAGTACTATATAACAAAAATATAATAAGTTTTTACTTTTCCAGAGCCGTGAACAAATTTACGAAGTCCAAAAAGTGGAAGAAGTAAATGATATAAATATTCCAGCCTACATAACATGCAAAAGCAAAACAGACTGCATTGTCGACGAAACGAAGATCGATTCCGTGGATTCCTTATTTGTTACAACTTCCAAAAAAAAGGTCGCTTACATACATAACTTCCGCCATAGTCCCAAACACAATAATGATGCTAATAAATTTCACCATCCATCAAGCATCAAAAGCCCAATGATATTTCTCCGCCAAAGCCTTTCTGAATACAATTCCGGCTTAACCGACTCGTGGTTATATATCGGGAAGAAATTCACTTCCACGCCCCTTCATACTGATGACTATGACATGCCAGTCATTAACACCATGTTGAATAAAGGGAAAAAACTGTGGATCATTGTGGACCCCGAGTACAACAATATAGTTATTCAAAAGCTCCGGGAATTTGCAGGTATATAAAATCATACTATTTAAATAAAAAATGATTGGTAATAAATTGTAAGTAATATAACATAATGTTTGTGATGCTCGAAGGACTTCATGATAAATGTCCAACAAATTATCATTCCGTCCGGATGCTGGTCCCCCCGTCAACACTACAAGCCTGGGGGGTGAAATTTTATACATGTATTCAACTGCAACATGAAACCATCGTTCTTGGATCCAACATTTTTCATCAGTGTATAAATCTCGAGTTGTCAATTAACGTTTCGTCGTGTTTTATGGATGAAAGCAGGTGTTATATGGAAACTTCATTATGTTCCTGTTCTGCTGCATCGAATACGACGATTGGACACGACGCGAATATAAACATTGACGGGATGAATTTACTAAACCTTTGGAAAAACCGAGGCAAGGATAAACCAACATTGAAATGTCACTGTGGAAAAGGATACAAAACCAAAAAGTTATTGCAAAGACACCAAAATGAGCAACATGGAGGTAGATTATTTGCTTGTACAGAATGTGAAAAAACATTCGGATCGAACAGACTTTTGCACCAACATTTCAAAACTCATGGTGGTAAGATTGGTTTCATTACTTATCTGTTATTATTGTACACATTTCCTTTCTAATCTACAACACAATTTCTAAATTTCGTAGTTGCTGCTTTTACGTGTGAAGAAGAATCCTGCGGATCGAAATCTTTCAAAACACAGGGTGGTTTGAATCAGCATGTGTTATACGTTCACAGCGGTAACTACATTTTAAATAACATACAATTGTCCACATTCATTTTAAGTACTACAAGCATTAGGTACAGAAACATCACGAAGTATAACGTATACATTTTCATTTACAGGGTGCAGAACCCCTCATCCCTGCCTTGGGTGTGGAAAGAAGTTATCAGATAAACGATGGCTTCAAGAACATGAAAAAATATGTACGATGTATAATAGGTAATTTTTTCTTTCTATTTTCCACAAATCTCATTCAGTACTACATTATACATATTATGACAATACGAACTCACTTTAATAAATTGCTATAATAATTTTGCTTTTCTTCAATACACACACCAGGTTACCCATAATGGAATCGCGGTTATAATGATGAGATATTAGGCGGAAATAGAAAAAGTATCAAGTAGTTACAGAAAAAGGTCATCAACCAGTGATGTTACAGCGAGAAGTGGTTCATTTGAGTTCATCGGTTCAAAACCGATACCTGTTTTGTCGAGGGAAAGACGTACTACTATATTAAGTGAAGCAGACTTCGAAGAATTTCTGCGAAAATCAGAACAGAACAACAGTCAGCGTGGTGTAGAAAATACAACTGGTGAAGGTGGTAGAAGACAAGAAACAGATGAACTGGAGCGTGGCGGAGTTTCCGAAATCCGAATGAAAGGCCTATTATACATATGTGCGTAAAAACGAAGTCAAAAACAACGATAAAACAATAATAATACAAATACAGACGAAATACCCCCACACCAACAAGAAGAACGGTCGGAGCCAGATCAAGATCGACCCGAGCAGTTAACCTTTCCAAGAATAGATCCGAATATTGTAGTTGAAGGATTTTGCAGCATCAGCGTAGCATCCGCAGCATTTGAATCGAACATGTCATCACCGATTTCCGAAGATGCCGTCAGTTGTAAAGGAGCAGCAGCAGCTGCTGCTGCGGGTGGCGACGAGATTTTGTCAAAATCCCAAACTGATGCCGGGGAAGTAGCAGCGGAAACTGCTGCAACGGGTGACGAGATTTTTACCAAATCCCCTAATAATGCTGTCACAGCTGACGCCGCCGCCGTCGCTGGAGCTGAAGATGAGATTGTCACAGGGGAATGAAGCTGAAGCAGCAGCGGAGGAAGAAATTGTTAAATATGAAGACTGCTTTAAGGACGTGCAAACGTTAAAATGGCAGTCTCTGAATACCTCCACGGTATTTAAGGAAAGGGTTGGGCATGCCTTAGTTACCTGCTTAAAATCCAAGAAGATTTACATTCTCGGTGGTAGCAAACATGAAGGGGATATTAAACAGATATGGGTGCTGGACTATGCAAACCCCAATCATGCAGAAGAAATGGTTTGGGAATCCCTCGATTGCAAAGATTTTACCGGAACATATGAGTTTGCTGCTGCTATAAATCCAGACAATGATAAGATCTGGATCTTTGGCGGAGCAGATTTTCAAATACCATGGAATGATGTTTGCTACTTGGACATTGAGACGGGAGCATTCGTGAGCAAGTTTTTAGTCAATAACGAGATTGCTGTCCACACTCGTGAGGATGACAGCACGAGTGATTTTGGTGTTCATTTTACGAGGACGCACGGGGGAAGGGGAAATTCCTGTTTGCTTCAACTTGGAGAGCGAACTTACATGGCTGTTTACGAAGGTGGTGTTAAAGGAGAGCATGCAGTACCTGATGGTCATCTCTACTTGTACGACATTGAGTGAAGATGGAAGAGGATGAGTATGCTGTTAAAGCTGCCTTGCTGGACGCCAGGGTCTATTACAATGAAGAAATGGAAAAACATTTTCAGTCAAAGGATTGGCTAGAGATTTCAGATATGCAAAACCTACATGATGAGATCATAGAGACGGCCATCGAAAAAGGAAGAAACCAAGTAGATCTTTCACCAAGTCAAGAAAATCAGCTTCGAGATGTGATGAATACTGTATTTAAAAAATACCAAGACAAAAATTTCCTCCGAATGCCTACCGACTCGTACGCCATTGGTATTGATTTGGGGACAACTTATTCATGTGTAGCAGTGTGCACCAAGGGGAGGGTAACAGTTATCTCCGAAAATGAGAAAACAACAGTTCCAAGTTATGTCGCTTTTAAAGAAGATCATACCATAGACGTCGGTGAAGCAGCTAAAGGGCAAACCTTCAGGCGACCAGAGAGTACAATTTTTGATGCCAAACGACTGATTGGGCGAAAATTCAGCGCCAAAATCGTACAGGATGATATGAAACTTTGGCCTTTGGAGGTTGTGGGCGATGCTGACCAACCAAAAATCAAAATTCCTGGACATCTTCAGACTTACAGACCAGAGCAAATTTCCGCGCGTGTTCTTGCCCATATGAAAAAAATGGCAGAGGACTATCTCACGAAACCAGTTACGAATGCTGTTGTTACGGTCCCAGCTTATTTCAGTGACTCGCAAAGACAAGCTACCAAAGACGCTGCCCAAATTGCAGGATTGAATGCAAAAATCCTTAATGAACCAACTGCTGCCGCAATTGCTTACGAACTCCACCGAACAGATGACTTGAAAAGGAACATCCTCATTTTTGACTTGGGTGTAGGTACTTTTGACGTCGCTGTTCTGAACATGAAAGGAGGGGAAATCAATGTTAAGGCCATAGGTGGCGACACACATTTAGGAGGAGAAGATTTCGACAACGAGATGGTCAAACACATTATTGAAGTTGTCAAACGAAAACACAACATTGATCTGGGTCGAGGTAGAGATTCAAGTAATCCAGACGAAAAGAGAGATGCTTCGGAACGCCTGCGGCGAATTCGAACCGCTTGTGAACAGCAGAAGAGGATACTTTCCTCGTCAGAAAGCACTGAAATTCACATTGATCGAATTGATGGTAGCTTTAATTTAGAAATACCCTTCACCAAGGCTGATTTTGAAAGACTTAACATTTCAAGTTTTAAAAAGTGTATTGACATTACGGCGCAAGTAATTTCTGAAGCCCATTTGGACAAATCTGACATCGAGGATATTGTACTGATCGGAGGATCCACTAGAATTCCGAAAATCAGAGAACTGTTGATGGAATATTTTGGTGGGAAAGCTCTGAATAAGGAGATCAATGCCGATGAAGCAGTAGCGTATGGGGCAGCAATTCAAGCGGCTTTGGAGTTTGGAAAGGCTAGTGAAGTGGGTAGGAATGTCTCAGTTTTTGATGTAACACCAATGTCTTTGGGGATTGAAATTTACGGTGGTGATATGAGCGTCATTATTCCCAAAAATACTCCAGTGCCATGTAATAAGAGTCAAGAGTATGGTACTGTGAAAGACTGGCAAACCGGAATTGACGTTACAGTTTTCGAATGAGAAATACCTATTGCCAGGAGTAACAACAAGTTAGGCACGTTTTCTTTAAGTGGCATTCCTAGCGCCCCAAGAGGGCAAGAACCATTGGACGTTTCTATGAATGTTGACAGGGAGGGCATTCTGCATGTAAAGGCAGTATGTCGGAGCACTGGGAATTCCGAAGGTATCACAATAGAGGCGCACAAGGGTCGAATGCGGAGTAGTGATATCGCATCAGCAAAGGTACGTTCTTAACACTTTGTACATATATATGGTTATCATACATTGAAATGTTTTGAATTTATACTAAAATCAAGGCTAATCAAACCAATAACTTTATTTTGTTGTTTCAGGTTGACGTTAATAATTTCAACTGGTAGCTCGCAATGTATATCCAGGAAAGATATATTTTCAAAGATAAGTAAACCGAATAAGGTATTTTTGACATGAAAAAAATCGAAATTAGTACTACTTATATTCAATATATTAAATTGTTTAGAAGTTATATTATATACGTTCCTAATTTAGTAGAAGAGTACGCTGTTAGTAATGATTGGTTAATGTTCGATTAGCGTAAGTTGATAATCTTTTTCGTACAATACAAGTTGTATGGATCCATTAAAAACAATTCAATTAATAAATAAAAGGCATGCATGTTGTTTGTACATTTTAAATGGAATAAGTATACATACATCCAGTGTTTTAGCATTTAGCCCACGGAAAGTTTTTCCTGTGCATCTGTTCATTTGTTTTCAACTGTAGTACTATCATGCAGAAAATAAGTTCTAATATTTATGTAGTTTTTCATGATTATTCTGGTCGCAATCTGTTTTATAATTTCTGCGAAATGCCACGATTATCGAATAATTTTGGTCTTCACATTGATGGTATTCTTGCTCGTCATCCTCTTCCACCTTTCCTCCAAAGGAGTGCACTTCATGTGAACGTGGCACCAGCAAGCACATATTTAATGAATACACAAGTTACGTACAACGTCCCCTGATTCCTTAGAGAGCAGTGGACAAAATGAAATTTCGATCAATTCTGTCACGCAAGCACTATTGTCATTGTGATGACATCCGTTGCT